>PVKC010011273.1:0-24854 GCA_004027635.1 Crocidura indochinensis
GCCTCCAGCGCCACTGCCCGGCCCCCCACTTGCTTTTCTTAATCCCCATATTTCATTAACCTACTTCTTTGTAACAGCTAGTTCAATTTGTAGAAACAGATGAAGCTCATCTTTGCATAACACAGAACCATATCTTTGAGTTTTTAGGAAAACTAGAGTTGGGTTATCTGGGTTATCATGATTCAAGGTTGAAGGTTCAGAGATAAAAATCTTTTGGGGGGTTATAGGAAATGGACATACCCTGGAACACTAAAGGGTAGCTCCTATCTCTGCACTCATTACTTCTGATTGTAGTCTGAGGACCATATGCGATGCCAGGGATGAATTCAGGTCAGCTGCATGCAAGGAAAATCTCTACTTCCTATATTATCAGTAAAAAGTAAAGAATGCCATAGAAAAAAATGTATAATATGTACACAAATACACCAAGTGGAAGAAAATGCCATTTTAGAGTGATTAAGTATCTTTAAGACATTGAAATTCACAACTGAAGTTCAGGAAAAAGTAAATTTGGGCAAAATCAGCTCTAGGAGGGTGTGTCCATGTGTAAGCTGAAAATTTCTCAGTTATTACTTTTTCCAGAATTACTGCAATCATTATATCCATAAAAGTTTTCTTTCTTAAAATATTAAACAATTTTTATTGCATATGCAAAAATATCAAATTATTAAGTTGTGAACTTTAGTTCAAAAATGTCTATTTTTTGAGGGGGTGCGTTTAAAAGGGTCACACCTGGTAATACTCAGGGGTTACTCCTGGTGGCCTCTGGAGTTCATATAGGATGCTGGGAATCAATCCCAGGATAGCCATGTGCATGGCAAACTGTTGTACATATTGCTTTGGTTTCACAAGTCTAATTTTCTTTTCTTTCTAATTTACCTCCTTCCCTACTCTCTCTCTCCCTCCTTTCGGACCTCCTTTAACATCCATCTTCCCTTTCCTCTACTTGTCTCCTTTCTTCTTTTTCTCCCAGCCTCTCTTTAAGTTAATTTTCTTCCTTTTCTCCCACCTCACCTCTTCCTCTCTTTGCACTTCTAATTTCTTTTAATTGCTATGAGATACAGACAACAACTGAAGATGCTCTTTTAATCTTTTGATAGCCATGCGAATACTTAGACATCTGATAGTCTTAGTCATATTCCTATGGTTATATGTTTAAATTCAAAGCAATTTATCCCAATAAGAACCTGAAAGTCATGTCATTTTATTTATTAGTTGATGTTATTCTTATGGTTTTATATCGTTATTATAACTATGATTTATAATAGTGTTAATGTTTCTATTTTTGATAGAACCAAGTTACTATTCTACCATCACTACCAAAGTTCTCAAGGCCCTCTTCTCTGCCTTAATGCCTTACAAAGCTAATCTTCCCTTTCCTTTTATTATTACAAAACTAGCATTTATGCAGAAAGGAGCACCAGTGTGTTACCTCCTTTTGAGTTAAGATATTCTGTTCTTTAAAGCAGTTGGCCTATTTTGAAAAAATTGTCACTTATGTCTTTAAACCGAATGCAAATAATCTCAGAATGTGTAGACAAGCATTTTGCAGAGAACCATTAACCTGCTTTCAGTTTTCAGGAGAGAAAGTAAAAAAAAAAAAAATCCACTGCCATTGAAGCTGTTGGACTAAATGTTGGTCTATTAATAATCAGGGAGGACAATTGAGCTCCTTTCCCTGCTGAGCTAAAATATAGTACTAAAATCTTTTCTCCAGTAGTTTCCTCCTCCATGGATTACTTGGTCCTGGGAATTTCTTGACAAAAAAAGCCCATTTCTATCAGTTGTAAGCATGTTCCTGAGAATGTTTGGTATGGCACAGTTGTAGCATACTGAAATTTAATACAAAAGGACCTTCACCAATAGAGAAGCAGGTCATGCATGTGGGAACCCATAAAAATAGCTGGAATTTGGATTAAAATAAAGTCCTCCTGGGGCCCAGGAGATAGCATGGAGGCAAAACGTTTGCCTTTCATGCAAAAGGTTATTGGTTCGAATCCCGGTGCCCCATATGGTCCCCCGTGCCTGCCAGGAGCAATTTCTGAGCATGGAGCCAGGAGTAACCCCTGAGTACTGCTGGGTGTGACCCAAAAACTAAAATAAAATCCTTTAGAATGGCATATAATATTCACCATACTTCTATGAAACTTGCTTGGAAGTGACTTGCATTGAAGAATTTGAGGTCTTTTCGATAGAACCTTCAATTCCTTTCTCCCTTTCTTTACTTTTATTTATTATCTTTGAAATGAGAGGGTTTTTTTTACCCCTCTAACCAATCTCACCTCAATTTCCTAACTCCATTAAATTTAGAAGTCTGTTCTCACCTTCGATGTCAAGTCATTTCTGCTTTGTCTTTCTTCTTTCTAACTTTTGTTCTTACCTTATTTTGGATGGTTTGTTTGCTACTTAGTTTATTACTCCCTGGATTGTTTTGGTGTGGATTCTTCTGTCATTAATTTTATTAAATACACTATTTATTTTTCTGTGCCTCAATGGCTGGCAATTAGTTGCTCACATTCTGGGTTGTGATATTTTTCAGGGATAGCACACTAGGCTAAGTGCTTTGGATATTGTAGTTTGTTGTAGACCAAGAATCACAAATGGCAATGGTACTAGAATGATATTCAGCTGTGAAGTAGTGCTAGACACTAAACATACAACTTGAAGTTTGCAAGGCAGGTGCTTCACTACTGCTTAGCACCCCATCATTTGTATGTAATTAGTAGCACACTATCCTTTACCTTTTTTCTATTAGGTAGTCTTTTCCCTTCTTCCCCAAATCCAGCTGCAGTTCTTTCTTTGCTCAAATATTTGATTTTATATTCAGAACTTGTTGACTTTTGTCCATTTTAATAATCATTTAATCAAGCAACCTAACTTTGTTGAAAACTTTGAAAGATTAATATTTTTTAAAATTTCTAATTGTATGAAAGGTGCTCAGCTCAACAGGCTGTAGTATCTCAGGCAAAGGAATGAACTTTCAGGTTGTGGCTCAAGCAAATAGAAATAAAAAGTCTATTTTATAAGGGGGAGTGGGCCACATCTGATGATGCTCAGGGGTTACTCCTGGTTGTACACTCAAAATGAACTCCCAGGTTGTGATTCAAGCAAGCCTGGGGTTGCTTAGGGGACCATATGGATGCTGGTCTTTGTACCCAGGTTGGCTGCAAGCAAGGCAAGTGCTGTATACTATAGTGTATACTATAGTGCCAGCTTCAAAAAAGTAGATTTTAACAAAAAGCCACATATTAAGGCTATTTCTCAGTCTTATTGAATAAAAAAGGGAAAGTCCATAACTGCATATTTTACCTATTGTGTTTTATGGCTATTGTACATATAGTTATTTAGGTAAACAATAATATTACTATTGTGACTTTATTCTGGTTAACCTCTTTGTTAGTACTGCCTCACTCGGCATTAAGCAATAACTTTTCCTAATGGAGATTTGATGTCTGGTAGGACTATCATTTTTGCATGCCTCATGATTTAGGACCAAAAGTAAATCTGCTGAGTCCCCTCTAGATCCTAGTCAGAGTGCCACAGGGGAAACTACATTCACCTGCTTGTTGGGTGAAGTTTTATTGAAGATTCAGTTGGAGTATCAACTTGAATAGTATCAAGCTAGTAAATCATTTAGTCAACCCAAATAGGACAGAAATAGGTGAAACGCAAGATGAATTAGTCAGGTCACTCTCAGTGCCAGGAAATAGAAACCTAGTTTTCAAAAGTTCTAATAAGAAAGGAACCTACAGAAGGAAAGATACTGGGATATTTGTAGACTCTGTGTAGCAACTACAAGAATAAGAGTTTAACTCTGTCAAAGTAAGGAAGGCTCCTATTTTCCATATGCTTGTTCCTGCTCCTTCTTTTAAAGAACAAATGCAATTGGTCTCAGAATTTCTATTAATATGACCAATTGTTTAATGACATCTACCAGTTCTGATAAACTCACTAGGGAATTTCTCCTGCCCACCCAATTGTAGGTATTTACATAGAAGAACTAGAACTTTAATGCTTATTAAATGATATAATCTGACTGACACATATTCTTATCCCATGCAAATCATCGCTATCTATTGGTCAGTAAGAAGTAACTAATTGTCTTTTAGTTGTTGAAAATCATTGGATGATCACTGGATTAGGAATCCTTCCTTCTGTATCTATTTGCAAAGCATTTATCTCTAAAAAGTTCTAAACATAAAAATGATTTGAATCTCTTTGTTCTCTTGATTTTACTAGAGTTTTATTACCCAATCTATGTTCATCCCTTTGCCTACAGGACTGTATCTTCAGAATTTTGGTATATAAAACTTTAATTTACAGTAGGATGGCTACCATGATTTATTCTGAAGAAGAGGGTCCTAGTATTACTGATTATCTGAAGTAGAAATAGAATAGCTGCATAAGAAATAGAATTGCTGCATTTTTAAATGGAGGCCAGAGCATTGGCACAAGCGTTGATCCAGGATGGACTGTGGTTCAACCCCCGGCATCCCATATGGTCCCCCAAGCCAGGAGCAATTTCTGAGTGCATAGCCAGGAGTAGATCCTGAGTGTCACTAGGTGTAGCCCATAAACAAAAACAAAAACAAAATTTAAAATGGCAAACTCAAAATTTATATAACTAAAACCAGCTAGTAATTGGCCTTAGAATCAATTTATTTACAGGATAGGACAAAACAAAAAGCATTCTTCTTGGATAAAATCTTCCTATTTATTGGGACCCGGGAGATAGCATGGAGGTAAGGCGTTTGCCTTTCATGCAAAGGTCATCGGTTCGAATCCCGGTGCCCCATATGGTCCCCCGTGCCTGCCAGGAGCAATTTCTGAGCATGGAGCCAGGAGTAACCCCTGAGCACTGCCGGGTGTGACCCAAAAACCAAAAAAACAAAAAAACAAACAAACAAAAAAAAATCTTCCTATTTATTGTAAAGAAGGGTGTGACCTGAGAAAGTTTACTGCAGATCAACCTAGTTTGATTTGTTGAGAATATTTTTAAGGTCAGGGGTTGAAAAAAAAATGTGGGAGGAGATGTTTGAAGTCAGACACCATAGTACTCAGCATTTGTGCTTAAGCAGTCCTTGAAGGGCCATGTAAAGTGCCAGGAACTTAAATCTGATTGGCTACCTGCAAGGCAGGCACCTTATCTTCTGTACTATCTCTCCAGCCACAGTTGAATTTTTTAAATGGCTAAATCTAGTTAATTGTTACAGAATAGTGGATTGTATTGAATAATCAATAGTACATTAAAAAGTTGATAGGGTGGCTGGAGAGGTGGATCTAGAGGAAAGGCATCTGTCTTGCCTGCACTAGCCTAGGATGGACCATGGTTCGATCCCCCAGCATCCCATATGGTCCCCTCAAGCCAGGGACGATATCTGAGCTGCATCGTCAGGAGTAACCCCTGATTGTCAAACTGGTGTGGCCCCCCAAAAAGGAGTTGATAGTTTTTTTTAAATTATGGCCATGTTATATCATTCGTACCATTTATTAAAATATATTGTTTCATAACTAAGTCTAAATTTTTCATGCATAATTTTCTGAAATTCCACCAACTTTAGTTGAAAAGTAAGAGAGACCAAGGTATAATTTTGTAATTAAAATATATGTTTTAAAGTTTTCATCCAGTTCTCTTTAAATTTTCTTGACTTCTTTTAAATAAAGAGACAATATTTGCATAATTGTGCTCCCTGTGATCATAAGAGGATGGAAGGTTGCAAAAATACTTTGCAAGGAGAATCATGTTGTCAGCCATCTGTAGCTGCTACTGAGATTCCTTTTGAGAAAATACAGATGTTATTAATACTCTGTAATGTTGTTACCTGATGTAGCAATGAAAAATAGTGCAGTTGAACAATTCAACTCTTTCATAAGTCAAAAAATACTTACTGGACATCAGACTTATATGAAAGGCAGAGGTATGGGAAATGGTATAGTGGGCTTAGAAGAGGACTCTGACAATGAAGAGAGACCAACTAGTTTAATGAAAGAGAACTTTCCAAAAAAAAAAAAAACAGCCTGGAACTTAGTGTGTAATCACCTAATATTTAACTAAATTTAACTAATTAATTCACAATCCTCTGCCTTTCTAAAACACCATTTTTCTTTGGCAAGGATGTATGTCTCATCCATTTATTCTAGATTCTTCAAGGAAGATACTACAGACTTGTAAAGAAACACATCTGGAGTAGAGGGGCCAGAGACATAGTAACGCACCTGTTTTTTTTTATGTGCTCCTGGCAAAGTATAAGCATTGCATATAATCAACCCCTGTTTGGTGCCTGACACTCCGCACAAGTGGTTTTATTTTCCCCTAGCATTACCAGTGTCAGTCTTGTGCACAAATCCAGGAAGAGTTCCTGCAGGGTATGTCTCCAAACTCTCCACTCTCCACAAAATACACCTGGCTTCCTTGTGGCTCTCAACCTGTTGTTCCATTTTCTAAATTTGACCTGAGAATAACTAAAAGCACAGTAATTTTTGTCCAGTAGCAATAAACAAAAAATAAAAAAATAGTTAAAAAATAGCTTCCTCATGGTAATATCTAAGTACCAGCCTACCTGATGGCTCATAGTAGCTATAAAGAACAGTAATTTTGCTTTTAATTATATTTATGTAAAAAGTGTTTGTGGGCAAATAAATTAAAAGAATTCTGGATTAAATAGGGTAAACATTGAATATTCTGTCTTTGATATGCTAAAATATGAATTTACAAAAAGGGTATTATAGGCATGATCAGAGGACCCTTAAAAATGTGGACAGCTTGTAGGATCTGTATTCACTGTAACATACTATGGACAATTTAGCAAAATGAGAAAAGCTTTAATGGTGGTAAATGTTCAGCAAATGTTCATGGGAAGAGACTCTAGGTTTCATTTACTCCCACGGTACTCTTTTGTTTTTTGTTGTTGTAACAAATGACCCCCAATTTAGCAGGTTAAACCAACACAAATTTATCATCTCACAGTTCAGGGAGTCAGAAGTCCAAACTGTTTTAACCAGATTTCACTCCAGTTGGAGAGGAAAGGAGGATGTTCCTTTGTCTACTTCAGCTTTTAGAGACTGGAAATAGTACAGAGAGAGGGTAAGGTATACACTTTGCATGTGACTAACCCTACTTTGATTCCCAGAACCACACATGGCCCTCTGAGCATACTAGAAATTGATCCTCGAATATAGAGTAGAAATAGTTCCTGAATACTGCAAGTTGTGACCCAAACTACCTGCACTCTTGCAAAAACCTAAAATCCTTTGACTTTGGGTTCTGTCTCTCTGTGCTCTTCCTGCTGCTTATGTTATGTTGTTGATTCTTCAGTCTCTTGAACTCATTTTACTTTTACCTTTATACAATCCATATAAATAACATGGAATGTATCATCTTTAGAGCCTTACCTGAATCAAATGGCAAAATCTCTTTGCCATTTAATGTGACACAGGCACAAGATTAACCTATTTACTCCTATGGTGATCATGATTCAGTTACCCATAGCCTCATTATATTTGCCAGAACCCTAGAGGGCACTCAATACATATTTGCAGAATCATATCAAGTGATTGAATTTAAGTAGTTTTAGTAAAGCTCCTTGGATTATGCTGTCAAAATAAATTTCTGATATCACCATTGCAGTAGACTTTGCGGGAGATGTCAAAATTTTTTATGAGAATGGGCTTTCCGATATGGATTGTGCTATGAAATGATAATTGAGCAGAGACACAGAGCATTTCTTTGAAAACGCTACATCGTTCTTTCTCCTATCACCCAGCATTCTGACCTCCCTGCAGACCTTTTCCTGTGCTGGGATTGTGTGTGGCCAGACTTTGAGTGGGAGGCAAGTGGAGATTGGCAGTACTGAGTGGGAAGAAGCCAGAGTAGAAATAACAGAGAAGGAATTAGCCAGAGCAGTATAGGGAATGATTCTGGCTTCTGGGTGTGTCCTTTTAGAAACTGACTTGATTTATAATATATCCACTCACTCATTTCTCTCTAAGATGGTGCACAAAAGGGAAGGACTTTATTTTCTTATAAGACTAATATTTCTGCCTTTTTTTGTTGTTAAATTGAGACTAAATTGGTCTTTAATTAAATGTGTATATATACGTCCATATCTGGGCTCTCAAATTCTTTAATCATCTGTTGATTCTTCTGGGAGAACTATGTACTATTATTGTTCTAGAATTATATGTTTTATATAGCACATTTTAAATTGTGCTGCAAACTTCCATTTCTGATACAATAAATCCTGACACTATATTAGTTTTTATTTGGAATAATTTTGGTAATTATCATCTAAGAATTATTTTTGTTAGCAATAATAGTTTCTTTATTTAAGCACCATGGTTACAAAAATGTTTGTAGTTGGATTTTCATCATTGAATGTACACCACCCTTTACCAATGTAACTTTCCCGCCACCAATGTTCCCCCATTTCCCTCCTCCCTCTCCTGTCTTCGAGGCATGCATTCTATTTCTCTCTCCCTATAATTGTTACGGTAGTTGTTGGTACAGTTATTTCTCTAACTGTGCTCACCACTCTTTGTGGTAAGCTTCATACTGTGGGCTGGTCTTTCCAGCCCTCATCTCTATTTTTCTCTAGGTAGTCTTATCATACTGTCATTTCTCTTAAGTCCCAAAGATGAGTGAGACTATTCTGTATCTGTCTCTTCCTCTGACTCATTTCACTCAGTAGAATAGTCTCCATGTCCATTTATGTATAGGAAAATTTCATGACTTTATTTTTCTCGAACAGCTCTTAGTATTCCATTGTATAGATATACCACAGTTACTTTAACCACTCATCTGTTGTCAGGCATCTGGTTTGTTTCCAGATTCTGGCTATTGTAAACATTGCTTCAATGAAAATAGGAGTACAGAGAGCATTTTTATATTGTGTTATTTGTGATCCTAGGGTATATCCCTAATAGTGGTATTGCAGGAACAAAACGGAGCTCAATTTCCAGTTTTCTGAGGAATCTTCATATTGTTTTCTAGAAGGGTTGGACTAGACAGCATTCCCACCTGCAGTGAATTTGTTCTTGTTCTTTGTAATGGATGCCAGTCTCTGTGACATGAGATGATATCTTGTTGTTGTTTTGATTTGGATATCCCTGATGATTAATGATGTAAAATATTTTTCATGTGCCTTTTAGCTATTTGTATTTCTTCTTTGAGGATTCATTAAGGTAAATGTTAGAGTTTGATTATTTTTTTTTTGTTTTTGGGCCACACCCAGTGACACTCAGGGGTTACTCCTGGTTATTCTCTCAGAAGTCGCTCCTGGCAGGCACGGGGGACCATATGGGGAAACGGGGGATCGAACCATGGTCCGTCCTAGGTTAGCATAGGCACCTTACCTCCAGCGCCACCACCCGGCCCCAGAGTTTGATTTTCAGATTTAAAAATTCCTGCGCACCACAGTGATAATACAGCAAGTAAGGGACTTGCCTTTCTCCTGGTCAACGCAAGTTCGATCCTTCACATCCCATATGGTTCCTTGAGTAGCACCAGGAGAGATTTCTGAGTGTAGAACTAGGAGTAATTCCTGAACATTGCTGCTGAGTGTGACTCCCCAAAAAGAGAAAGAAAAAATTCCTAATATTTTTGCACAGAATCATATATAGACTGAATTATTTTGAGAGCATTTATATCTTTACAATTTTCTGTCTACTGATATTTCTACTTCTTAAATTATTTTTCTGTTTGCTTGTTTGTTTATTTTTTGGGTTACACCCGGCAGCGCTCAGGGGTTACTCCTGGCCCTACACTCATAAATCACTCCTGGCAGACTCAGGGGATCATATGGGATGCTGGGATTTGAATCCCATCCTTTTGCATGAAAGGCAAACCCCTACCTCCATGCTATCTCTCTGAACCTACTTTTTAAATTCTTATTTTATGTGGCAAAAATTGTTTCTTCATATAAGTCTTGTACATTTTTAGGAGTTATGTACTTTTAAACTTTATATTTAGATTTTGGACTAGAGAAATGGTTCATGGGTTAAGATATTTATCTTGATATGGCCATATTAATTTGAGTTCTAGTACTACCTATGGTTCCCTAAGCATAGAGCCCAGACTAACCCGAGGAACTTCTGGTGGTGATCCAAATCCTCCATTCTAAATCAAAAAATAACTATATTACAATTTCTTAATTGCTTTATAATTATAGGCTATTAATATATAAAGACTTTAAAGTAGTAATATTTCTTAGTTACCAATTTTCTACTTAATTTTCTGAGGTTTTGTGAGAAATAATCAGCTTATACCAAAACAATGATTATATTACCTTTCCAGAGATTGCACTCCTCTTTATGCCTATAATATTGGTGAAATTTTTCACAGCAAGTCTTAAAAATACTTAATATTGCTCTGTTCTTAGTTTATTTCTAACTTCAAGGTTTGTTCCATTGAAAGGCTTTTCTAATCATGTTAAAAGAAATTTAATTGCATACCTAATGCTTAGAGCATTTTTAAGTTAAAAAATTAATTTTGAAAAGTTATAATCTAACTTGTGATGATTCTGGTAGATTATTCCTTAGTTTAAGGGGAACTTACCATGGAAACCAGAGCACAGGATTTATGTCCAAATGTATTACACTTTTCCCATTTAGAACTCTACAACACTGAAATTGATTTGCCTTTTACAAGTTCACTTTTGCTTTTTGGGTTTCTGGGCCACACCTCGCAGTAGTCAGGACTTGTTTCTGGCTTAAGGGTTCCCACTAAGAGAGGGAACTTGTCTACTTCAGCTTGTATATGGTTAACCCTCACTTAATCCCAAATATCACACATGGTCCTCTGAGCAAATTAGTGGACCCTCAAGGGCCCACTCCTGTAGGTGCCCAGAGGGACTGTATCTGAACTTCTAGGAGACTGATCCTGAGTCAACCACTTAGCCTACCACAACATACTCTCCATATTGTCTCTCTGTAACAATTTCAGTTTGTCATACTGCATTATGAAGAAAGTAATATAAATATTTTGCAAGGCTCCATTGTCTCAAATGAGAATTGTTTGCAGTGCCTCGGACTTAATACAGAATATCATAATTATGTAAGTTTTACTTTTGATCTACTCAAATGGCAATTTCATATCGTGTATTTCTTAATATTTTATTATCTTTTATTCTTGAGAAATGCCTATTTGATCAGGACAAAAGGTTTTCTTGAGTTGCTGATGTAGTCATTTGGGTCAGATTATTGCATCACCTTTCCTAATGATTTGGTATGTGGCTTAATTTTCATATTACTTTGTTTTTACACCAAAATTACATTAACTTTATGTAATATTTAGGAAGGTCTTATTCTTTTTGGTCTGATCCTATAGGATACATATTTTGGTTTGACTTTATATGATAAATATTTCCTTTAAATCTTGAAAGTTCCTATGGAATATTGTATACATGCACTTTTTGAGGCAGAGAATGCTTATAAAACCTTTACATTTTTTTATTTTTTAACACGATTGATTGATTCATTGGTTTGGGGGCCACACCCAGTTGCAGTCAGGGGTTACTCCTGGCTCTGCGTTCAGAAATAGCCCTGGCAGGCTGGGGGACCCTATTGAATGCCAGGAATTGAACAGAGTCCCTCCCAGTTCACCTGCATGTGAGGCAAATACCCTACTGCTTTGCTATCTCTCCATCCCCCCTTTTAAATTTTTTAATTGTTTGTTGTCTAATCAGTCAATTCAGTATATCTGTTCTTTCACTTTTGATAATTTATATTTTAAGCAAAAATATCCTTTTGTTAATCCTTTAAAAATGAGAATCATTGGGTTTACCACAATGTTATAATCTCTTCTATTATTTCTAAAGTTTTCATATCTGTAATTCTCTGCTTTTCTTAGTTTATTATATTATTCTAAGATCAATTGTCTTGTCAGGGATACCCCAGGGCCTTGTACATACAAGGAGTATGTTGTAGCATGGAGCTACATATCCAGTCCCTATTGGAGTTATTTTTTAAGAACTAACTCAGCATTGGAAAGATAATACAGATATAGAGCACTTTCCTACATTTGATCTCTAGTATTACATATGGTACTTCAAGCGCTACTAGGAGTATTTTCTGAGCACAGAACTGGGTGTTAGCCCTGATTATTATCAGTTATAGGTGCCTTTCCCTGAAAAAAAAAATAAAACTTCTTGCTTTATTTATCCTCTTGTTCTTGTGTTCCTCAATATTTTAGCAGAATATGGATGTGATTATAGTCAGGGTATAGTAAGTGTGAAGGTGTTTTCTTTGCACACAGTTGTCCTGGGTTTGATTCTTGGCACTTTATGTGGTTTTCTAAGTTTTGTCATGAATGATCCGTGATCACAGAGCCAGGAATAAGCCCTGAGCACAGCTGGCAATTGTGGCCTCAAAATAACCAACCAAACAAACAAACAAACAAAAACAACAAAATAACTGCATATGCAGTGAGTAAAAAAATTAGTATTCAAAAATATCATTTCAAATTTGTACAGTGGTATACCTGAAAGAAGAGCAAAATTAAATGAAAAACTAATGCAGTATCATTAAATTGAAAATATCAACCTATAAAGTTAATGTAAACTAAGAATGAAGGAAAGGTAGCATATGCAAAAGTATTTAGTTTACTTGTCTGTAAGTCAGCAAGTCTTTGGTCTATTGAGGTCTGAAGTAGTGTTCCTTAAATCATGAAGTCATTTTTTTTTGTTTTGGGCCACACCCGGTAATGCTCAGGGGTTACTCCTGGCTATGCGCTAAGAAATTGCTCCTAGCTTGGGGGACCATATGGGATGCTGGGGGATGGAACCTCGGTCTGTCCTAGGCTAGTGCAGGCAAGGCAGATGCTTTACTCCTTGTGCCATCACTCCAGGCCCTGATGAAGTCAATTTTAGACTATAAATTGAACTATTGTCTCTAGAACAAGATAAGTACTCTTCTGCTTCATTTGGGTCACACCTTACTCATAGAATTGAATGGTTCCGAGTACCTCCTTTAATGGGGTCATTGACAAACTAGTAATTCTCCATTGGGCAGGGACCAAATGGATGAGCAGATTGGAAATGATATACCATATTATGAAATAATCTGAGCTTGGCAAGAAAAAGAAATTGTGGAAGAATAAGATATTGGGATTATATTCTTCATGACTTCAGTGAATTGCAAGTATTTTTTCTTATATTAAAGAGGCAAGTATTAATATTCTTCAGAGAAGAATACACTGAATTACCTATAGAAAAATAGCTTTGGTAACCTTTGTATCTACCATTCATGAGTGATAAAGATTAGATTCAGGAGGAGGGCAGAAGATTCATAAGTCTTTAACATTCTCTGAGTAAGACAGTGAGAGACTGTCTTAAAAAGGACACATGACGTTATAAAATTAAGTAAAAGAATAAAAAATTACATGTATGATTTTATAAATTAGGAAGTCATAGAACATTAACCCCAGTATTAACTCCCCAGGTTTCCACATGAAAGACTTCCCCATGAAAGTATCCCCATGAAAGGCTACCCAATTCTAAACAAGACCACCTGTGAGGAATACATATTTCTCTAAGTTTGAGGAGCAATTCTCTGAGTGTTTAACCTAACTCACCCTCCTTGATTCTCTGACTGATAAAAAGCATCATAGTTCATTTCACTTTTTTGTTCAAGGTATTGTATGTTCAAGGTACTTTTGTTCAAGGGGATAATAGTCCTTTGGAGCTGGCTGGACCTTTCTAAACATCATCTCTTTGTTGTTTCTGCCCTTTCCTACATTTGCTTCTCACATTCCCTAATACGTTTCTTCTACAACTCTGCCCTGCAATAGGAATGGCCAACTTGGAGAATTAACCTCAAGACACACTTTCATCTTTCTTGGTGTTTATAATGCTATAGGGCTTT
The DNA here is from genome assembly GCA_004027635.1 of Crocidura indochinensis. Taxonomy (NCBI): domain Eukaryota; kingdom Metazoa; phylum Chordata; class Mammalia; order Eulipotyphla; family Soricidae; genus Crocidura; species Crocidura indochinensis. The sequence continues at coordinate 13,858 of PVKC010011273.1, forward strand.
CTTTTCTTTCATCTATCCTTTAAACTCACTGCTAATAACTGGGCCAGGATTTAACTTCTCTTGGTTTATGTTCTGGAATGAGGTCAGTAGATGATTATTTTTGTGAGGAACATCCTTAGCAGGCTTAGATTTTTGTGCCTGAACACCAACATATTAAGAATGACCTAGGAGAGTTCTTATACTCCAACATCAATTACTATACTTTCAGAATGCCACTTCATCTCTTTTTGTAACTTTATTTATTGACTGATTGATTGGTTGGTTGGATGATTGGTTCTTGGACCACACCCAGCTCAGGAGTCAATCCTGGCTCTGCACTCAGAAATCAAACCCTGGCAGGCTGTGGGACCATGTGGAATGCCAGAAATTGAACCAGGTCATCCTGGGTCAGCTGTATGCAAGGCAAATGCCTTACCACTGTGCTGTTTCCCTGGCTCAGCCACATCACTCAAAGGAATCACAAATATTCTTATTTTTCCCCTCTGAAAATGTTCCCTGCTTCCTGACTTTCCTAAGAAGTTAAGATTCAACTCTTCACAAGCCTAGCAACTGTGCTTAGCTGATGTAACAAATAAGTGACATGGAAGACCAGTTGGTGTTCCTTTCTTGTTCTCTTTTTTAGCTGCCTTCTACTTCTGATCCTTTGATTTCTCCTGACATTATCCTCTTAATGGTATTTGTCTGGTCACCAGCTAAATAAGTGATCATGTGAGGAGAAGGAGGAATGGGTTGGTGTTGAGAAAAAGTGTCTGATTGGGAAGTCTAGACTGATGTGCTTTATCCCTGACTCTGATATGGAATTTGACCACCATGTTCCCTCATATCCCATAATCTTTGTTAATCTCACTGAGTCGAAATCGCTTGCTCTATCTAACTGACAAACTTTTGAAGAACAGTGAGATCATGCCTCTGAGGGCATCTCCAAAAGAATAAAGCCCTTCTGATGCATAAAATACTAATTAGATACTTGAATAAGAAAATGTAGTCCTACTACAACTTGCATTCAAGGCGCCCCAGTTTCCACTCCCAGCACTGTATGTCCTCCCGAATCTGCTGAGTGTAGCTTCCCAAGCACAGCTGTATCTCAAAAACCACACTTTCAAAGTGCTTGGCCAAGCCTCACTGGGCATGTCTACTCCACACCCCTGACCACTTCTGAGAAGAAGGAAAGCAGAAATATAGTTCTGCTCATGAAGATCTTGCAAAATAGCAGGAGAGCTGAGGTAGACACTTTGATAAAAAAATTGCTGAAGGTGGAACTGATTGGTATCTTTACGAGGAACAGTTCTGTAGGAGTACGGGAAGTTGAGCATTTTTTTTCTTACCAAGTATTCTCTAAGGCAGAGAATGTTCCATTTATAATATCTCTGTTCTGGGCTTTGAGTAGTCAATGCAGGCAGGAAAATTCTTGCATGAATCCACAGAACTATTGAATATATGTTCTCCTTTTCTGTGTTTAATGAACAAAAGGGCTTATTTCATGTTCATTAAATGATACAGGAATTAAATAAGCCCTTTAGAGTTAATGCTTTTCAGTGAGATTTAAGAAGGTCTGTGTTCATATGAATTTTACTATACTCCTCAGATCTGGAAACTAGATATCAATAAGTCTGTCTTCTTATTATTGTTAGCATTGGTTAGCACTGATTTAATCATTAGATAAGCAGATCTGTGATATTTAGTTGATTTTTGACTTTGATGATGGTGTTCAGGCCTTATTTCTGACTCTGTACTCCAGGATCACTCCTGGCAGTGTTCTGGCACCAGATGAGGTTGTAGAATAAAACCAAAGTCAACCATGTCCAAAACAAGTACCTTAATCCCTAGATTATCTTTCTGGCTCCAATGATACTTTAATGTGCCCAAATCTGCTCAAAAATATGATTAGGAGGTCCACAGACCCCTCTAGCAATTTTAGTTCAAACTGGTTGCTGGATGATTTTAAAAAAAGAACTGAGGAGGGATGGTTGCCAATGAGATATTCCGGATTACCCAACCCATGTCCTCTTGATGTGAAACAAACAAAAGGTAATCAATCATCTGTTCTGAATTCCTTGAATTGATAGTTTTCTTTGTCAAATTAAGAATAAGATCAAAATACATTAATTGCTCTCATTAATTCATGCAACTATATTTTCCCAAATATTACAATAGAAATGAAGTTATATAAATTTGAAAATGAATATACATATATGTAGGAGTAAATATTGGAGATATCATATGCATTGTCTGTTAGCTTAACTTAAGCTCTTACTCATTCTAAATTGAGCCGTGAATCACAGCATCTACTATTTGTTGATCACCAGATAGATGGTTGTGAACTCTGTCCTTTCTAGGGAACCCCAAGATCCTAGTGAGGATCCTGTGGTCTTACATGCCCTACCTGTTTTTTTCTTTGTGACTTCTTTTCTTTTTTTTTCTTTTTTTTTTCTTGCTTCCGTGACTTCTTTTATTACTATTGTTCTTTTTTGTTTTATTCCTTGAAATAAAGCAATCCCTCTTTTGTTTTCTTTAGTATATTCCTATTTCTGTAAAAAATAAAAGAGTATACTCCCCTGCCCTTTGCCCAGACACATGTAAACATTGTTATTTCAGCATTATTTCTTTCTCTTCTCTTTCCCTCCAAGTCTCTATTGTTTTCTGACCCAGCCTTAGGGTTCTCTCTAATGCCCTTTTTAGTATTGTGTTCTTTATTATATTTCACCCTTTCTTTCTCCCTCCATTCTCTTAAGGGCTAGTTTAATGATCAGTGTGTATGTGAGCATTTATTAGTTCTGATTTCTCTAATCATTTAAGCTTTCTATTTCTGTAAAATATTATACTGAGGTGTAAAGTTTACTCTTTCTAAATAGTTTTTTTATTTTAACAGATATTTATTAGAATATATAACAGCAAATCTTACACAGTGATATTTAAGGTAGACAACGAACGGCAAATCTTACACAGTGATACTTAAGGTACATGGTGACAATAAATGAGGGCCTTTCCACCAGTGTTGTCCTACTTTCATCCCTATTCCCAAGCATATATCCCTTATATGCTTATGTGTTCCTATCTTTATTAGCTAAGAACTTATTTGTATGTATAGTATTTTCCATTTTAATGAACCCATGCATACAAGGAATAATGCCACCTGGCGTTATCAGCACATAGTCCAACAATCCCCATGGCCTGATTCAAACATAAGAATTAAACTGAGGGACTCTATCACCAAAATTCCTTATTGAACAATTCACAACGAGATTGGTACCTATTGGGATGCTAGAACAAGTCCAACAATTCAATTGACTTGGTTCTTATATAAACGTTAAATGGAGGGAGACATCTACAAACTTCCTTAATTAGACAAATAACAAAGGGAAGGAAAGATAGAGAGGGACTCTTTCACCAAAATACCTTATAGAACAGTTCACATAATAACTCCCTTATCTAACAAATAACAAAGGCATAAAAATTGGGGAAAATAAACAATCTAAATTGAGTGAATGGACTCAATAGTCACTGTATATGGGAACTAATCAGAAATCAAATATACTAGCAAACACAGTTACACAGCGAAGAAAGGAAGAGGCCAAGAAGCCACTAAGAGTGAACACGTAGAAAAAAAGTACTGGTCTTTTCCTAGTCTGAGAGTACATCCTCTCATTTTTATTTTGAATATATATGGTACCCTCGCGCAGTTTTCAAAATGGAGACCAATGGAAAAAAAATATACCAGTGAATGTCAACACATACACCAGTGCTGCTTCCGCCTGCCCTCCACCGCATGCGTCCCCCCATTAGTGTAGGGAGACAAAGGCAGAAAGACAGGGGACCACGATAGTGTCCACATGGGCCGTCAACCAGGGAAGACCTGGAAAAAAGGAGAGAAACAGAGGAATGGCTGGGGGCCTGCCAGGCCTACCACACACACACCCCCCAAGCTAGGGAGAATGCCATTCGGCACGAGGTGTCCTCTAACCCCAGTACCTGGGTAGAACTGGCCTCCAGGATAAAGGCACCGGAAGCCAGCTTTCTGTCTGGCCCCTCCCTTTGCTCCTCTTCCCTAGTGTAGAAAGTGTTTGTGTGGGGGGGAAGCCTGGAGACCCCTAATGGAGTCCACCTGAACCCACAGCAGGTCAGCCAAGTTGACACTCAGGCCAGGTCTAGAGTCCAGGGGGAAATACTCTTTCTAAATAGTTTTAAGTGACTTGAGGAAAAGGAGACCAGTGGAGAATCTACAGTGTACTCATTGCTGTCTGCTTAAGTCCAGGGCCCACATTGTTCATTATTTCCTAGATTTCTTTCTCAGGAAATCAGGTACTGACATTTTCTAATTTTAACATCAAGAGAAGATGTTAAAGCCTCATTCCACTTAACTTTTCTTAGTTAATACATCTGGCTTGGGTCTTTAGCTAGGTGTATGCTAAGTAGTGTACAGGCTCTCAGATCTGGCATGGAAGAAGTATTAATCTTTGCTATAGGCATACTCAGGGATTTTGTGAATTTGGGTATCTCTGTGCAACCTCTTCATGTTGTGTTCTACAGAATCCCATTACTGCCATAAGTACAGCTTGTGGGCACCCTACCCTACTGCACTCCACTGACCTTATCAACTCCTACTTGCTTTTGTTCTGACACAACTCTTTTTTTTTTAAATATCCTTCAGTATCCCTCTGCCTGCACTTTTTCTTTTTTATCTGCTTTGCTTCACTTTGCTCAAAGTAGCTCTTTCCAACTGTTTTGACTTCCTCTTGACTTTTCATCTATCCTGTGTTCAAATTTGGAGTCTATAGTCCCAGACTGTTCATCCTTCAGTGGTTGGGCCAGTGATGTCACTGTGTCAACCAGTCTGCAGATTTCATGTCCTGTAAATTTCTTCCTGCCACCTAGTTTGGTTTTTTATGTTTTGTTTTGTTTTTGTTTTGTTTTGTTTTTTGTTTTTTGGGTCACACCCAGCAGTGCTCAGGGTTACTCCTGGCTCCATGCTCAGAAATTGCTCCTGGCAGGCACGGGGGACTATATGGGACACCGGGATTCGAACCGATGACCTTTTGCATGAAAGGCAAATGCCTTACCTCCATGCTATCTCCTGGGTCCCAAGTTTGTTTTTAGGAAATTGTTGCTCCACTAATTTATGTCCATTTCTACCCCATAGCCTCTATCCCATACCAAATAGTCCAACATCCTGGATAGCTCAACAACTTTTTTTTTTAATTTTTATTGTGACTGAAGTTCATTACACAGAATTATTTACGATACATAGTGACAATGAGTGAAGGGTATTCCCACCCCCAATGTTGTCCTCCCTCCACTCCTGTTCCCATCATGTCTCTTTTAATTTATCGTTTTTTTAAAAGAAAATAGCATAACCAGGATCTATAGTGTAGCTGTTTCTGACTAACTCTGCTTCATAAAATTCAGATCCCAGCTAATGTACAAAGTCCTGTGACTTAGATAATGACCTTAACCTTCTCTGCCATTCTTGTTCCCTTCCCCCTGTTTACAAGAAATCAATTTCTTTTCTTTCATAGGATGCTTTTTCTATCTTGACATGTATCTTTCTTCTTTCCAAATACCACTTATATATTACATATATGCTTGTTTTGGGGGGCCTTACCTGGTGGTGCTAAGGGATTACTCCTGGCTCTGCACTCAGGAATTATTTTTGGTGAACTCAGGAGAACCTTATGGGATACCTAAGATCAAACCCAAGCAGACTGATGAAAGGCAAATGCCCTTCCTGCTGTACTTTCTCTCCAGCCCCATCCCATATTTTATTTTAAAAAAGTAAATAGTCAGGACAGAGGAAGTCATGAAATTTTCCTATACATGGATGTACATGGAATCTATTATGCTGAGTGAAGTAAGTCAGAGGGAAAGAGAAAGACGCAGAATGGTTTCACTCATCTATGGGTTTTGAGAAAAATGAAAGACACTTTTAACAGTATCTCAGAGACAAGAAAGATGAGGGCTGGTAGGTGCAGTTCATGACATGAAGCTCATCACATAGAGTGAAGAGTGCAGTTGGAGAGAAGACTACACTGAAAACTATCATAACAATGTGAATGAATGAGGGAAGTGGAAAGCCTGTCTCGAGTGCAGGTGTGGGGGTGGGGAGGAGGGAGATCTAGGAAATTGGTTGTGTTCTTTACATTACAACTATAATCATATTTGTAATCACGGTGTTTAAGTAAAGATAATTATTTAAAAAGTAAATATACTTCTTATTTCACACCTTATAAAATTTTGTGAATTTTTCTCATGTTGAAGAAGCTGTTACTCAATGTACCCAAAAAATGTTATTTGGGATTCTGATGATATCTAATTCTGTACCAAATTAAAGGGAGGAAAAAAAGGAGAGGTAGAAGTTAAGTGAAAGGAAAAACTTAAAAGATAACCTAAAGATGGCTAAACTATTTTTGCAGACTTCTCAGGGTGCATTAGAAAAAGCAGATCTATGAAAGGAAGGTTGTACAAGCACTATGGTGCCTGTTCTATTTTAGTCATTTTTGATCCCCATATGCTGCTATCTGTATTATTTACAAGGTCAGTGTGTCAAGCATCCTGCCACTTGAATGTTTGACCTTTCTTCATCTTTCTTTTGTTTTAAGCATGGGATTAAGTTTACCTGATTAATGAATGCCCAGAGCAGAGGTAACCTAGGGGCACTTGGCACAAGAAAATTCAAATACCATCTAGAAATTAAACTAGAAGAGGGAGAGACTAGACTCAGAAAACATTTATTAGACTACATAAGGAATCATATACAGTATTTTTTGCTCTCTATATGTACCTGCCCATAAGAGGTACATAGTTTTTAGATGCTCTCCTCCCCTGCACTCATGCTTCAGCACCAGGCAGCATTTGTTTCATAAGATACATCTTTTGGGGGAAAGTTCATATTATAGTACAAAAAATATGGTAATCATTGAATTTTAGAGCTAAAAGCATTAAGTCTCTTAGAGCTAAAAAGGAGACTGAGAAGTCAGGCACCTCTCATGACCCACAGCAGAACTGACTGACTGTGACTCCTAACTTCTACCCAAAATCCTGTCCCTGCTCTTCTGAGAAACTTTGATTAGACTGGGCCCACCAAATGACTCAGGACAATGTTCTTATCATGAAATATTTCATCGTCACATTGGCAAAGCCCCTTTTTTATCATACACAAAAACATAGTCACAGACATCAGGATTAATTCATGAAAATATTTGGGGTGGAAGAGCATTTTTTTTAGCCTTCTTCAGATTATTATTATTATTATCCCCAATTCTACAGTTGAAGAAACCGAGAGATTTGAAGACATTAAGTAATTTCAAAGATTTGGATATTTATTGAGAAACAATTTTTCATTGTTGCCATTATTATCATGGGACCGGAGTTTGAAGAAATAATTTGTACAAACAAATACATTGTTTAGATAGATTCCATTCATGATAGAATAGTAAACATGATAGAATAGTATTAGACTTTTTTTTTGGGGGGGTCACACCTAGCAGTGCTCAGGGGCTACTTTTGGCTCAGAAATCACCCCTGGGCAGACTTGGAAGACCATATGGGATGCCAGGATTCAAACCACCATCCTACCTCCATGCTATCTCTTCGGCCCCAGTATTAGACTTTATACACCAAAATATATACTAAGCTTGTGTTCTGAATTATAAAATATATTATAAAAGAAAATTGTAGGGGGCCGGGCGGTGGTGCTGGAGGGAAGGTGCCTGCGCTAACCTAGGACGGACTGCGGTTCGATCCCCTGGTTCCCCATATGGTCCCCCGTGCCTGCCAGGAGCGACTTCTGAGCGAATAGCCAGGAGTAACCCCTGAGCGTCACCGGGTGTGGCCCAAAAAACCAAAACAAAAAAAAAATTGTAGGTTCTAAGCATTTTTAAAAAGTGCAACATTTTATAACAACTCTAGGAAATTGTTGTGCTATAATAGACCCAGGGTTAATCCTGGTGACTGCTGGCTGCTGTGAGCAGATATTTTAATTGGAAAAGCTTAAATCCGTTTTAATATATTTCTATCCATTGGTAGTGAGTGGGTAGTCACTCTTTATGTGAAATGAAGTAAAAACTTAACAGTACTTTTTAACTTTAAAAGTGTTCATATTTCTCCCAATGTCTTATCTCAGTTAAGTATCTCAATTTCAAGTTCATTTAGCCATTCTTGTGAAATGGATATTCAATATTCCAGTGTCTTCATTAATGCAAGCTAGAAACTCAGCAGTTCATTAAATACCGCTCATAAAATATTGTTCCAAGTATAGAACATATTATTATAGCTGCAGTTTAATAATACTGAATTTGATTGCAATAATCCCCTCCCTTAATTGCAAAGTGTATCTCTGTATTCTTGCTCTGTTGGCATGAATTTAGTATAAAGTTAGAGACAGACCAATACATTTTCAAAAAGAAATGAATTTGTGTCTTTTACAAATATGACATGCTTAGTCATAAAAGAGCCAAGAGTACTTACCTTTCTTTCTCTCAAATAAATATCAATGAAAATAACATCCAATATAAGAAGTTGGGTATTATTATATGGATAATCTTGAATAGATATTGTTCCTCCCTGATTTATATCTTGTTTCCCTTTGTTAAAATTTACTGTTATAAATTTTTTCTACCCTTAATATTTTTGTTTTATTGTATGTGTTTATTTTATTGTATGTATTATAATTTAAGACAATCATATGATATGTAGTTATATATTTTCTTTAGCCACTATCTAAATAGTCTTTAATTTATGTACCATTTGGTGCATCTTTTCATCTATGGATGAAACTTCATTTCCAGTGATTTTTAGGGTATGTGGGCAACACCCAGCTGTTCTTGGGACTTACTCCTTTTTTTTGGGGGGGGGGGGTTTGGGGTCACACCCAGCAGCGCTCAGGGGTTACTCCTAGCTTCATGCTCAGAAATTGCTCCTGGCAGGCACGGGGGACCATATGGGGCACCGGGATTCGAACCGATGACCTTTTGCATGAAAGGCAAACACCTTACCTCCATGCTATCTCCCGGGCCCCGGGACTTACTCCTAAGGTTTATGCTTAGGGGTTATTCCTTATAGTTCTCAAAGGAAAAAATCGGGGGCATGGGATAGGCAATATGCCAGCTCTTATCCACTGTACTATCTTACTGTTCTCTTATTACAAACATACTCTTATATTTTTTTTACCTATGTTTCTTGGTGCATGTGAGCAAGAGTTTGCCTGGTAATATGAATTTTGAGCCAGGGCCAGAGCAATAGCACAGCACACTGGGTAGGGTTTTTGCCTGGCACTCTGCTGACCCGGGTTAGATCCCCAGCATCCTAGGAGTGATTTCTGAGCAAAGAACCAAGATTAACCATTGAACACCACCAAGTGTGGCCCCAAAACCAAGAAAAACAAAACAAAACAAAGAGAGAGTGCTGAGTCATAGGGTGATTTAATTATTTCTTTGGCAATTTGAAATTTTGAAAAAATCATTTTTCAAAGTTGTTGGGTCAGTTGACATTCTCCTCAGTGCTAGATTTCTTATTGGTTCATGCCATTGACAGCATTTGGTAATATCAGACTTTATAATTTCGCCCATCTAAAATATACCTTATTGTAGCTTTGTGAAATTCCTTCTATGTCTTTACTCATTTTTCTCTCAATTATATAATGGGGGGACATTCATGTGTGTATAAAGAAACATAAAACCTTTATAGTGTTTAGCTTTGCGAAGTTCTCCCAATTTGTAGCTTGCATTTTTACCTAATGCACAGTACTTAATTTTAATGTATTCATATTTATCTATATTCTTTTATGATTTATCTTTTTTCACTTTAAGAATCCTTCCCTATTTTTAATAACAATTTTTATTTTAAACATAGTGGCTTACATATTGTTGACAATAATATTTTAGGTACATGTTAACATAAAATCAGGGGAATTCCCTTCACCAAATTGTCTTCCCTCCGCCTCTCTTCCCATCCTACCTCACATGTCCTCCTCCCTCACCCCCGGGGCTGCAGGTTAAGCGGTCCCCTCTGTGCCTAGCTAACTACTTGGTGGTCCTACACCTGTTTAGTCTTGGTACTTCCCTATGCCCCCCTCCCCCAATTGGGATGCTGGACTAGATAGTTCAAGTCATGTGGTTTTGTTTGAAGAGGAGAAAAGTAATAACCTGGAGAAGAGAAAGAAAAAAAAGAAAAAAGAAAAAAGTCAAATACTCCGGAAATGGACGGAGACCTTCTAGAGGGTTTCATCCTTGGTTTGAGAGATGTAGGGGAAAAAAGAAGGTGAAGCACTATAGCAGTACCTAGAGCACTGTCAAAGTATCCTGTGAACATTCAAAAAAGAAGGAAAAAAAAAGGAAAGAAAAAAAACAGGAAAATAAGTAAATAAATATAAATGGAGATTGCCAAACTATCACCATGAAATCAACTTCAATTGCCAAACTATCACCATGAAATCAACAGTAGAAAATATATTAGTCAATATATTAATGAAAAAAAATGTTTTGTGTTTTTTTTTCCACTCCTGCAGATGCACAGTAAATATTGGGGTCATTGGAAAAGAAATTTCCTTTACCTAAGAGGTACAGGTTTTCTCCACCCTTGAAGTGTATTGTCATGGGATTAACTATAGACTCTTTTCAGATTCATTTGCTCTTCCCTTGGTGCTTTTTTGGTGTATAGAGGACTTCTGCTTCGTCTTGGGTAATAAAATAGCCCTCTGTCTCTAGAGGTCTCGGTATATGCACAATTCAAGGAGTTGAACTTATGATTATGGCTTTCTTCATGGTTCTCAAAGTTCTGTTCCCTCAGTGTCGTTTTAGTCCGTCTTCTGTAGTTGGCGGTCCTGGCCTTTTCGCTGATCCTAGGGAGGGGCCTGGGATAGCGTCATTCGTTATGTTTCCAGAAGCCCCCTTCCGTTGCAATAGTCTCAGATGGACCTCTGGTACTAGGGATCACAGTTGTTGTGCAGGTAGAAGCGCATGCCCTAACTAGGGCTTTTTTTTTTTTTTTTTTTTTTTTTTTTTTTT
>PVKC010011274.1:0-24829 GCA_004027635.1 Crocidura indochinensis
AGAAATCACTCCTGGCAGGCACAGGGGACCATATGGGATGCCAGGATTCAAACCACCGTCCTTCTGCATGAAAGGCAAACACCTTACCTCCATGCCATCTCTCCGGCCCCTGACACCATCTTTTTTGTGTCACTCCCATGGTATCTTCCTTTGAGCCGTAACCTTCACTCTTAGAGCTAAAGCTCATAAAAAATAAAATTTCAGTGGTATAAGTTCATCTGTCATGTTTTCTGACTTCTTCCTTAAGGCCAGCTTAGGTTTCTAAGTTCTGTATGTCAGTCAGTGACTACACTTTATGTGCTTTCCAACTTCAGAACTGTTAGCTTATTATTCCTGTCAGGTTTTTGCCTTTGTGAACTTAAGCCTGTGGATCTCAAAAAAGTAGAATTGTTCCCAAAGACCTATTGGAAAATCATATAACTGGGTGTGATGGTTTTGATCATCACGATGTGTGGGGAATGTCAGTGATGTTTGATTAAAAATCAGTAAATACTTTGTTTATGGAATCAGATCACAATTACTCCCAAAGTAAGTTTCCTAGTGTTTGTTATCCTTCTAAGAAATAGGCAGAATAGTCAGAAGGCAGAAATCCCTAAGTGAAAAAACTTTTGCATCAATCAAGATAATTTTGTTTTTAATCCACTTTGCTCTATTCCAAAGCAATTTTTTCTTTTCCACTGTCTATCCACTCAGAAATTCAAATTAGTTATGTTGATTTTATTAATAGTACTTTGAAAAATTAAGCAAGCTGAATTCAGAAATGCTTGCTGTTGTTTTTGTTTCATTTCACATTTTAATTGCATACTCCATGAGAATACATAATTAGGCCGCCTGTCTAATTTATGTTAAATACAATTAATTCAAATATTTAAAAATAATTAATGACAACCTCAAAAAGATCAAGATTGATGAAACTACAAAACACTTAATAAACTTAAATTTATTGTTTTATTTGGCTTGGCCAACTCTAAAGTAGTCGTTGCTGACATATTTGAGAACTGAGCAATGAGGAAAAGAAGGAAAAAGTTAGTTTTTCTTTAAAAAATTAAAAACAAAACACACAATGAGGTTTGCATTAGAGTCTTGTGGAGTTAGGAGTCATTGTTTCTAGCTTCAGTTCAATCTTATTTGTTGGATTTTGTGCACTTTGAAACCAAGAAGGTGACTGTGTCATTTGCATGGAGTTTAAGACATTTTTAGACTGAGTGATGAAGCATCAAATAAGAGAATAGAACTCAAATTTATGGAACTATCAGAGCTACAATATAGAAAAAAAATGTATTCCTACTGCAAATTAGAATTCTCATTCAATACGAGAAAGTTAATATTTTCATCACACTTGCATTTATGATAATACACATCTTATTTCCCCTGTGAATATATTGTCTGCGTTATTCTAAGTCAAGAATAGACCTTCAAAAAGAATTAAAACAACATCAAATTTAGTGCTTCAACTTCAAAACTTCAAATGAGATTCAGAGACAATATCAAAATTAATTAATCTGGTTTTTTCTGTAAAGGTGAGATAAATGTGTATTGGTCATATTACACTAATTACCTGCCAGAAAATCTTGTTAAATGTTTTATACAATATTCTATTATGCTACCATAATTTAAAAAAGAAAGAATGAAAACACTTCTTATATAACTTAACAGCATTTGCTAAGAATTGTTTTAGTTTCAGGAACATTTCCAAATATATCATCATCAGTAAACGAACACCTTTAAACTTCAGCAGAGAGGATCTGGAGAGATAGGAGAGTGGGGAAGAACTGGTCTCACTTGACAGTCATTTCCTTAGATCCCTGGCACCAAATATGGTTCCTCAAGCACCACCAAGAGTGATCCCTGAGCTCAGTGCTAATAATAAGCCCTGAGGTCAGGCATGACCCCCCACCAAAAAAAATTTAAACTGGGATCAATACCTGAGAATAGATTGTTCTTTTGTGGGGAGGGTACACCCAGTGATATTTATTTCTGCAGTCAGGAATTCATCCTGAATATGTTCAGGGAACTATATGGGATGCTGGAAATCCAACCCTGGATCAGTGCCTTACCCACTGTACTATTGCTTTGACCCTCTCAATTGTTCATTTATTATTTTTTCTTTAACTACATCATATTTACCTCATTAAAGTTCTTAAATATTTGTTATTTATTTTCAGTTACAGTTTATATAAATATGTTACTTACAAGAATATAGATAGATATATACACTAATACATAATACATAATGGACAACTAATGTCCAATACAAAATTCATAAGGTATTTTTTGTGTGGTTTTTGGGTCACACCTGGCAGTGCTCAGGGGTTACTCCTGGCTCCATGCTCATAAATTGCTACTGGCAGGCACAGGGGACCATATGGGGCACCGGGATTCAAACCGATGACCTTTTGCATGAAAGGCAAACGCCTTATCTCCATGCTATCTCCCGGGCCCCCTTCATAAGGTATTTGAAACAAGATCTCTGTGCTCAGGCTTTTTCAGGCAGCAGCAATTCTTATAGTTTAAATAAAAAGGAAAGACATAACAAGTGTGTTTCAAATGCAAAATATTTTATTGATATTTTAAAGACATAGATTTGTGAGAATATATTTAAAGTGAAAGCTTTGAAAGAGTATAATTTCCATTATAACAATATGAAAAGTTATACAGGTCATAGAGTAATTATTTTCCTGTATACATCAGAAAACTAACATCACAAAGCCATCAAGTTTCCTGAAAAGTAAGAAAGAAAAGACTTCCCAAAAAGTAAAGAAATAAATAGCAATTGATAAGCACCAAATCTGTGAATGTATTTTAACTAAAATATTATTGAATTGGAAATTTAATTTAATTGGCAAGATAGATCAACAGCTAAGCATACATGTTTTATATGCAGGAGGTCAGTATTTAATTCCCAGAAGTTCTAGGAGTGAAACCCAGGCAACAAGCCATGATCATTTTGATGAACCTGTATTAAAAGGTTGATAGATCAGGGGGGCCAGAGTTATAGGATAGCAGTAGGGTGTTTGCTTTACAAGCAGCTACCCAGGAAGGACCTGAGCCAGGAGCCATTTCTGAGCATAGAGCCAGAAGTAACCCCTGAGCATCACCGGGTATGGACAAACAACCACAAAAAAAAGGTTGGAACCAGAGCAGTGGCACAAGTTGTAGGGTGTCTGCTAGCCTAGGTCTGACCTCGGTTCAATCCCCCGGCATCCCATATAGTTCTCCAAGCTAGGAGTGATTTCTATATAAAATCAAATGTTATATATAATCAAATATACTGTATATCAGAACCCAAATTGTTGTCAGAAATCTCACTTTGAACTAAGAGATGCAGTGTAATAAAATAGAACGCCATAGGAGTCAGTCCAGATATAAGTTTTTTCCAAGAAAGCCATTGCAACCATATAAAAAGGTGCATTTTCTATATAAGGGCCTATGTAAGTACTTTCTAGACATTCATAGGTATCTTTACTAACATTGTTATAGGAAAACATAAGGTCTATGGTTTTAAAGAACCATAATTATAAATGAATTGAAATTGTTTCACCCACAAAAAAAAATAGAAAATAATCAATGGTGCCTTGAAAACAGTCAGCCCAGATTCAGTCTCCAGCAACCCACACGGTTCCCCGCTAATCCACCAGAATAACCCCGGAGCTTGGTCAGATGTGGCAAAAATCAAACAAGCAAAGATAAGCATGATTGGATTTTGTGTGGCTTAGGGGTGCAGTGCGTGCCTAGCATATATGAGATCCAGGTTTTGATCCCCAACACACAACACACACTTTTAACAGGATGTATTAATATAAAGGAAAACAATGTAAATGTTTCTTGGCTAGGAATGGGAAAATACATGATCACATCCATGCTATGGTAAACTAACTAAAACAAACAGAAAGGAGTAAACAAAACAAATGAACTTCAAAAATATTTTGCTGAGAAAATAAAACAGAATGCAATGGACACTTCCTCTATTTCCATCTACTGAAAATTCTAGAACAGGAAAAGTTCGTCAACAGAATCAATAGATTGAGGGAAGGAGACAGAGTAATAATACATCCGGTAAGGTGATGGCCACGAACATACAGATCCAGGTTCTTTCCCTGCATTGCATATAATCCTCTGAAGTCATCAGGAGTAATTGATGAGCACTGAGTCATGAATAACATCTGAGCACTGTTGGCTGTGGCCCAAAAAAAGGCAAAACAAACAAAAAATTATTCCATAGTCAGTAGATTTGGGGTTTCCTAGGAAAGAAAATGACCAAAAATGTCACCATTTTTAATAAGACTAGAGACATTTTAGGGACAAAGAAGACTACTCTCTAAACTGTGATAGTGAGGGTAGAAATTAATCAAAATGCTTCAGCCATGTATAAAAGTGGACACATTATATTTTATGGAAAATATGCCTTAAGAGTCAAATTGCAGGGGCTGGAGAGATACAGTGGGTAACGTGTTTGTCTTGCACTTGGTTGACCAGAGTTTGACCTCTTGCACTGCATACAGTCCCCTGAGTCCTGCCAGAATTAATCCCTGAGCAGCAAGCCAGAGTAAGCTCTGAGCATGCAGCAGCCTGATTCTCCCTCCCTCCTCCCCTCCAAATAAAAACACTAACAATGAAAAGAAACTAGTTTAAATTTTAACAGAAAACTTAAGTTCCTGGTGGTAGTTCTTGAGGTGGAAGGAAATATCATCCCAATTTCTTCTATTTTTAAACTTCTTTTTATTTTTTAATATCTTTATTTAAACACCATGATCACAAACATGTTTGTAGTTGGGTGTCAGTCATACAAAGAACACGCCCCCTTCACCAATGCAACATTCCCACTACCAATGCCCCCATCTCCCTCTTGCCCACCTGTCTTCAGGACAGGCATTCTATTTCACTCACTACCATTGCGTCATATCATATGGCTGGTCCTTGGCCCTCATCTCTATTGTCTCTGTGCATTATGACAATAATGTCTTTTTGCTTAAATCCCACAGATGAGTGAGACTATTCTGTCTCTGTCTCTCTCCCTCTGACTTATTACACTCAGCATAATAGTTTCCATGTCCATATCCAACCATGTATAGGAAAATTGCCAGATTTCATTTTTCCTGACTGCTGAATAGTATTCCATTGTGTATCTATACCACAGTTTCTTTAGCCACTCATCTGTTGTCAGGCATCTGGGTTGTTTCCAGATACTGGCTATTGTAAATGGTGCTACAATGAAAAGGTGTGCAGAGGACATTTTTGTATTGTTTTTGTATTCATAGGGTATATGCCTAGGAGTGGTATAGCTGTATCATGTGGGAGCTCAATACATCTAATCCCATCAAAAATGGGGAGAAGAAATAAACAGACACTTCCTCAAAGAAGATATATCAATGGCCAAAAGGCACATGAAAAAAAATGCTTTACATCACTAATTCTCAGGGAGATGCAAATCAAAACAACAATGAGGTACCAACTAGTGTCACAGAGACTGGCACACATCACAAAGAACAAGAACAACCAGTGCTTGTGGGAATGTGGGGAGAAAGAAACTCTCATTCACTGATGGTGGGAATGCCATCTAGTCCAGCCTTTATAGAAACAATATGGAGGTTCTTTTTTGGTTTTGGTTTTGTTTTAATTTAAACACCATGGTTACAAAGTTGTTCATAATACAGGTATTTTCCCCATAGATGACATTGTTTATGATTGAGTCAGTCATAGAATGTATAATAACCTTCACCAATGCACATTTCCCACCACAAAAGTCAACAGTTTCCCTTTCACCAGCCTGATGCCCTCTTCACTCCCACCCACCTTCTCTTGCCTGCCTCTGAGCAGGCATTTTACTTCACACACTCTCTCCCACCCTCTCTCCCTCTGTGTCCCTCTCACTCCCTCTCTCGCTTTCTCTCTGTCTTCTTTTTTACATTGTGGCTTTTTTACTACAAATGAAGGGGTGCCATGAATGTCCTTTTCATATTAGACCCTTCTCAAATTGCACTCTTCCCTCTTTCTTTGTGGCAAGTTTCCTACAATGTCTGATTCTCTTTTTCCTCATCTCTATTTTCTCATCCCAGTTCCTTTTATTCTCTATTTAGATTTACTTTATTAACAGTTAAAATTTTATAGATGGGGGCTATAAAAACTCAGATACTCAACAAGAAAAAAAACCTTACCTGGGGCCGGTGAGGTGGCACTAGAAGTAAGGTGTCTGCCTTGCAAGCGCTAGACAAGGAAGGACCACGTTCGATCCCCCCGTGTCCTATATGGTCCCCCCAAGCCAGGGGCAATTTCTAAGTGCTTAGCCAGGAGTAACCCCTGAGCATCAAACAGTTGTGGCCTCAAAAACCAAAACCAAAACAAAACGAAAAAAACCTTACCTATCCAAAACACAATCTTCCTTTAATGGTCTAATGTTCTGGTTGAAGTGCAGATGAATGCTTAAAAGAGGTATAAGCTACACTTACAAGGTCTTAACACTCAAGGAAAAGGCTGTTTCCTAGGCTAGTAGTCTACTTAATCTAACTGTCCACTGACTTTAATCCTCTTAACATTTCAATGGTGAAATGCTTGATAATTTTAATGTAAGAAACACTCCCCAAAAGACTTCATCCGTTAAAAAATTTTATAATCTTAGCTTTCAAAAGCAGGAAGATTCAATTAATATGAACCTTGACAACTATGTTAAGGAGCAAATGAAACATGCATAGAATAGGGGCCAGAAAAATACCCAAAATATGAACTGTGGATGGTTACTTTCTCTTCTACATTTTGGTATTTTACAGTTTCTATTTTATAGTAACAATGAATTTCTTGGGATAAAATGTATAAAATATTTCTAATTGTTTTAACACAAAAGAAAAGATAAATGCATTTTCCATTGTCCTACATACCTCCTTTATTTGAAAGTTTTATGTGCCTGACACTTCCAATGTTTTAAGATGAACAAAATATATATGCATTAGCTAACTTTAAATCTTGATTTTTTCACTAAGCAAACTAATGAGAATTGGATATCTTTTTCTGCATAATAGCAAAATAAAGGGGGGGTTATGCTTGAGTTTCTGTTTTCCGGTACAGAGTACTTGTAACTCTAGCAGCTGTATAAACACAATTCATATATTGACAATAGAAAATTAAGTGGGGACAGGGAGCATATCCTACATACATCTATCCTTAGATCTCTTTCCCTAAGGACAATGACCTCTAAATAGTGTTGACAGGGAAGGTCATTCATTTCTCTTAGGATGTCCCTACTAGCAGTATTTCCATTGACTTCATAACAGTAAGGTAAGGCCACTCATTTTACCTAGATGCCGCCCAGTGATTCATCCCCACAAGTAGTCAAGAGAATTTTTCATATTGTTTTATTCAAATTTCTATGTATAGTTTATACTGACGACAGATCTCAAAGTACTGCTTAGGGACATGGTATTCCAGTGATCAATTGAGTAGATTAATGTACCTCCTATGATATTATTTATACTCTCAGGTTCCTAGTGTGACTGAAACTAATAGCATCGGGCAATTTACAGATCTGCAACAAACTTATAATTAGGGGAGAAGGAGGTTTAAGGGGGTTACAAGATAGATACCAAAAAAAGAAAGAAATAAAGATAAGAGGGGCCAGAGAGATAGCAGGGAGGCAGGGCGTTAGACTTGCATGGAGAAGGATAGTAATTTGAATCCCGGCATCCCCTATGGTCCCCTTAGCCTGCCAGGAGCAATTTCTGAGCATAGAGCCAGGAGTAACCCCTGAGTGCTGCCGGGTGTGACCCAAAAACCAAAAAAGCAATAAAATAAAAAATAAGAGTGTAAGCTTAGCACTTTATAAATTCAATGTGTAGTTTGGGTTTTCATTTATATAAAAGAAGATACTGTAAGTTCAAGCAGAATTCTGTTTGATTTCTTCAAAGAAATCCAGACCATCAAGGCAAGTCCATTTCTGGCCACTTTGATAGAAAGTTCCAGAGTCAATTCAAGAGTAATGCTGTTGACCATGAATAATATTTCCATTACTTTTATGATCCTCTATGATTTATTTGTGTCTTAAGTGTGCTTCTTTCTCTATCTTTATTTTTGCTTGCTTAATAAAACACTGATTTTCTTTTCTTTTTTTTTTTTTGGTTTTTGGGTCACACCCGGCAGTGCTCAGGGGTTACTCCTGGTTCCATGCTCAGAAATTGCTCCTGGCAGGCACGGGGGACCATATGGGGCACCGGGATTCGAACCGATGACCTTTTGCATGAAAGGCAAACGCCTTACCTCCATGCTATCTCCCAGGCCCCGATTTTTTTTTTCTTTTAGTTGGTTACTTCTTCAATTCTTCAGAATAAGAACTAAAGATGACCTGTGTAAAAATTTAATAGATGATTACTTTATTTATTTATTTATTTATTTATTTTAGTTTTGGAGTCACACCTGGTGACACTCAGGGGTTACTCCTGGCTATGTGCTCAGAAATCTCTCCTGGCTTGGGGGAACATATGTTTCGACCGAGGGATCGAAACGCCGTCTATCCTAGGCTAGCATGGGGAAGGCAGACGCTTTACCCCTTGCACTAATGTTCTGGCCCTTACTTTTAATTTTTTAAGTTAGTACAGGTCTAGGAGTAACCCCTGAGCATCATCAGTTGTGGCCCAAAGAACAATTTATGGTATATAGATATATAGTGACATAGTAGAAATACAGATTTATCTATGTTGAATAAATAATCTGATTTAAGTTGACTTAAAAAAAGTTATTGGTAAATGGGTAAATATTTATAAATTTCACCTCAAACAGTATATTATCACGACCGATTATGTGACTTCTGGGTCTTTTACTGTAGTCTTCAATATTTAGAATTGAATTAGGAACCAAAGAATAAAAGTGGATTAGACTTAAAAGTGGATAAGAAACTAAAATGGGCAAAATATTTGCCTGGCACACAGTCAGTCCAGATTCAATCGTAGGACCCCACGGTCCAGGACTTTGAGAATCTGTGGGTTGGACTGATAAAATCATATGACAACAGTGGTGGTTTCATGCTTATGGCTTCCAAAACATTGGAATGTACGTGGGGAGCAGCTGGAATTGTCCCTACGTATGTCAACCACAAATATGGTGGACCTAGATATTTAGTACCAAGAGATTAGTGGAAAAAAAGATCAGTAAAAAAAATAAAGGCAGTGAAGCCAGGCCCTTGGTGTGGTAGCAATTGTAGTGTGTTTGTGTGTGTCTCAGCCAGGGCACTCCCAATAGGCGCCAGCGAGATCAACTGCAAGACCAGAGTTTCTTTTTTGAGTTGTATTTCTCTTTTTAGAGTTAGATGTGTCTCAAAACATATATTTTGCAAATAACTTTTCTTCCTTTAAAACACATAAAGCATACATAGACATATAATATACTTTAAAAGTTTTTAATAGCAAGAAATTCTTAATTACAATGAAACATAATTTAGTTATTCCTTTCATTTGCTCTTTTTATATTCTATTGAAGAAATCTTTCCTTCTCACAAAATATGCTATACTATATTGGCTGATATAGAATAGCATAGCATAGCACAGTACAGTACATAGTAGAGCATAGTACAGTACAGTATAGTACAGAAAAATATGGCATAGCATAACATAAAATCAGTCAAAGCCTAAACATAAACTAATTGGCTTGGTAATATTCCAATAAACATCTTAGATAGATAAATAGTTGTCAGGCTTGATTTGTCCTCTAAGACTAATTTTTGATTTCCTCTATTGTAGGTTATCCTCTATAGCTTTATTTTTAACCTTTTACAATTATCTCCACAATCAAATTGTCTTGATTTATTATTTTATGTTTAATGTAGAGCAAAGGAGCTGTCATTTTTATATTCCATCCAATTAGTCTATTATCATTAATTTAAAACACTATATATATAGATAAGTTCAATAACTTCTAATACTTTTAAATTCTTATTTTCTACCCTTGATTCTTTGTATTTTTGTCTAAGTTTTAGTATCAGCCTTTATATTTGCAAATACCCATTATTTATAGAAATATTTATTGAGGGGGTCGGGCAGTGGCGCTGGAGGTAAGGTGCCTGCGCTAACCTAACGGACCGCGGTTCGATCCCCCAGTTCCCCATATGGTCCCCCGTGTCTGCCAGGAGTGACTTCTGAGCGAATAGCCAGAAGTAACCCCTGAGCGTCATCGGGTGTGGCCCAAAAACCAAAAAATAAAAAGAAATATTTATTGAGATTATTTTTCTTAAAACATCAATTACTTATTTATAGTTAGCATCTTTTTTATTGTACTAAGATTTCTTTTTTATTTTGTTTTGTTTTGCTTTTAGCTTTTTGGGGAGACACACCCAGTGATGCTCAGGCTATGCACTCAGAAATCACTTCTGGCTTGGAGGACCATTCATCATAGGTCAGCGCAAGTCAAACGCCCTACTGCCTGTGCCCCCACTCTGGCCCATTATTATACTAAGATTTTAAAACATAAACATGATACATCTCCTTACTTAGTTTTTTATTTATAATTTTCTCTGTGGGAGGCATACTTTTTTTGTTTTGTTTTTAGGGCACACCCGTGATGATCAAAGGTTACTCCTGGCTATGCGCTCAGAAATCGCTTCTGGCTTTGGCAACCATATGGGATGTCGGGATCGAACCCAGGGCCGTCCTGGGTCAGCCACGTGCCCTACAACTTTGCTATCGCTCCAGCCCCAGAAGGCATGCATTTTAATAGAAGTCAAGAACATTTTATAGCCATAAAATTGCCAGTTTAATAATACATTTAAATTTATATATCCCTATGTATACAACATAAAATATGTAGATCATCATATGGATATGACCAAAAAGAGAAATGGGCAGTACATAATTATAGCTGAAGTTTTTGTGTGTGGGGGGGTGAGGGGAGACATACAAGTGTCCTTGAGGTTTACTCCAGGCTCTGTGCTGAGGATCACTCCTAGGTCACTCCTGGCAGATTCAGTGAGCCCCTATCTGGTGTCTGGGATTGAGGTTCATTTTCTTGACTTGGCTCATTTTTCTCATCTTTCTCACTTTCACTCTAATATCTTTTCCTCCTAGACTATGTAGAAAGGGTTCTGTAATATTTCTACAGAATAGTGTCGAATGCGGCAATCACACTTAAACCCTGGTGGCATTAAAGTTCTTATAGAAGATGATGGGGGTGGGGAAATGGGACTTTTTTAATAAAATCTTTATTTAAGCACCACGATTGCAACCATGATTGCAATTGGGTTTCTGTCATAAGTAGAACATCCCTCTTCATCAGTGCAACATTCCCACCACCAATAGCCCCCAACTCCCTCCTCCCCCACTCCAGCCTGTATTCAAAATGGGCATTCTACTTCTCTCACTCATTAACATTGTCATGCTAGTGTTATTGCAGTTATTTCCCTAAATGCACTCACCACTCTTTGTGGTGAGCTTCATATTGTGAGCCAGTCCTTCCGGCCCTCAGCACTATTGTCTCTGGGCATTATTACAATAATGTCTTTAATTTTTCTTAAAACCCATAGATGAGTGAGACTATTCTGCATCTATCTAGCTCCCTCTGACTTATTTCATTCAGCATAATAGATTCCATGTATAGGAAAATTTCATGACTTCATCTCTCATGACGGCTGCATAACATTCCATTGTGTATCTGTACCACAGTTTCTTTAGCGGTTCATCTGTTGAAGGGCATCTTGGTCGTTTCCAGAATTTACCTATAGTAAATAGCACTGCAATGTATGAATACAGGTGTGAGGAAGGGATTTTTTTAATTGTATTTTTTGTTCCTGGTATAGCTGGATCAAGTGGGAACTCAATTTTCAGTTTTTTGAGGAATCTCCATATATTTTTCATAAAGGCTGGACTAGACTGGACTTTATTTTTGATAAAGGGACAAGAAATCTAAAATCAACAAGTGGTGTTGGAACAACTAATTAGCCACTTGCAAAAAAAACAAACTAAGACCCCCATCTAATACCATGCACAAAAGTCAAATCCAAATGGATTAAAGTCCTTGATAATCAGGCCTGAAATCATAAGATATATAGAACAGCACATAGGTAAACATTCCATCTTCAAGGAGGTAACAGCACTCTCCAAACAAGTGGAAGCAGAGATAAACAGATGAGAATATATTAAGCTGAGAAGCTTCTGCACCTCAAAGGAAACAGTGACAAGGATACAAAGGCCACCCACAGAATGGGAGAAA
Source organism: Crocidura indochinensis (assembly GCA_004027635.1). NCBI lineage: Eukaryota > Metazoa > Chordata > Mammalia > Eulipotyphla > Soricidae > Crocidura > Crocidura indochinensis. Next base: position 12,181 of record PVKC010011274.1, read on the forward strand.
CTATTCACCCAATATTCACCTTATAAAGGGCTAATATAGCTGAGATATATAAGGTACTGACAGAACTTAACAAGAGAAAGACATCTAACCACATCAAAAAAAGGGGGAAGAAATAAACATTTCCTAAAAGATCTACAGATGGAAAAAATAGGGAAAAAATGCTTCCTATCACTAATCATCAGGGAGATGCAAATCAAAACAATGATGAGGTACCATCTTACGCCACAGACACTGGCACATGTCATAAAGAACAAGAACAATCAGCGGTGGCAGGGATGTGGGGAGAAAGGAACTCTCATGCTCTGCTGGTGGAAAGCTGAAGATTTTTAACATGCCTCTGTTAAAAAATGAACAGCAAGATTATCAAATGCACATACACACATTCATATTTTGTCTAGAGATTTCAGAGGATTGGAGTTTATTTTTTAACTGGAATGCAATGGATAAAAAATTATTATATATCAAATTAAATACCATAACTATAGCTACATACTTTATCTGATTATTAGTAGAGCAACGCCAACTCTTTGGATTAGTGTTTGAATAATAAATCCCTTTATATCCTTTTAACATTCTTGTGGTCTTACATTTGCATTGAAGATTTTCATTTTGTAGCAGACTCTTTCATTCAGTTTGGCAATCATAACTGTAATTTGCAATATATTTGGAATTAAATATGCCAATTGAATATTTGTTTCCATTTATTTCATTCTTTTGTCTTTGTTTCTTACTCTCTTTTGGGTCATTCAAATATTTCTGTATTCTCTGTTATGGAGTAACTCTAATAACACTTTACCATTTGACTACTGTGATCATATATTACAAATCTATAAAAAATTTAAATTCTATAGCTCTTAGAATTCAGAATACATATAGTGAATTGTTCATCTTTTCTAATGACTTTTTCATGCTTTCTATTTCTTGCATTTATATTCATATACCTGGGATTCATTATCTTTTATTCATAAAGCACACTTTTGAATTGTCTTTTAAGAATAGACTTTCTGACAATGAATTCTTTCTATTCTTTTTTGCCTGGAAATATTTTTACACTTGCTTTTTTATGGTTATTTTTCTGTGATAAAGACTTAAGGCTGGTCATCATTTTCTGTCAGCATTTTTTTCTGTCACCGTTTTCTTCTCGTTTACTTGATTGCTCTGAGAGAGTCAAAAATTGGTCCTTTTAAGGTATTTGTCTTGCAGGAAAGAACCTATTTTTAGGGTATATTTTTAAACATAGTTTACAGAATTTTTACTATTATTGATTTAGGTATAACTTTGTACTGCTCCGTTTAGAGTGTATAGAAAATCTTGAATCTAAAACAGATTTAGCAATTCTAGAAATTTTGAACAAATATACCTTTTATTTTAAATATATTTATTTTATTTATGCTTTATTTTAAATATATTTAATTTAATCCTGTATCTCCAGTTACAAGTTCTTGCATATTAATTCTTTCTAAATCATGTCTTCAGTAGGGTATTTCTACTATTTTATTTTTGCTTTTTCTTAACAGCTATTACATCCATTAGTCACTTTTTTCATTTTAATAATAATATCTTTTAATTCTAGAAATCTCTTCATTCTTTTCTAAAAGTATTTCTCCAGTAATTTTTTTGTCTTCGTGTATATTTTCTCAAACATATTAATAGCAGTTACTTGAGTAGTCTCTGATAATTCCACTTCACTTTCAATGTTCAATTTCTGTGGTTCTGTTGTATCTATTTATTTTTGGTCAGTGGATTATGTTTCCTAAAATGCCTAAGATCGACTATGTTAAACCTTCATGCTAAAACTTGCAAAAAAATTAAAAAGTGGAATTATATATTATCTCCCATAAGAAATTTAAGTTTCTTCTGATAAATGGGATATGAAAAAAATAACCTTGACCTCCCTAAAACTGTCCTGGGGACAGTTATAAGAGTCCTAGGGAGTTATAAAACCTTCAAAGCTTCATAATCTCTCCTCCAAAATTGACCCCAAACTCTTAAGTTGTAGCCCTTGCAACTGTCCATTTTTTTTGTTTGTTTGTATTTTGGGTTTTGGGGATCACACCCGGTGGCGCTCAGGGGTTACTCCTGGTTCTGTGCTCAGAAATTGCCCCTCAGGGGCACTAAATTGGCTCAGGGGACCATATAGGGTGCCAGGGATCATACCTGAATCTGTCCTGGGTCAGCCATATGCAATGCAAACACCCTACCACTGTGCTCCATCTGGCCCTTTGTTTGACTCTTTAAGCTCTTAGTAGATACTTTTTACTTCATTTCCTGATCGCTTGGAACGTGACTTATGCAACTTCAGTTTAAGAGTTAAGAATGGCTATGGGGCCTGAGAGGCAGCATGGAGGTAAGGCGTATGTATGCCTTGCGTGCAAAAGTTGGTGGTTCGAATCCCGGCATCTCATATGGTCCCCGAGCCTGGCTCTAGCCTCTTCAACACTTCTTCATATATCTTTGTGCATGGTTTTGGTTTTTGGGCCACACCAGGCTGTGCTCAGGGCTTCTCATGGCTCTGTGGTCAGAAATCGCTCCTGAATGGGGAACCATATGGAATGACCTGATTCAAACCCAGGTCCATCCTGGATTGGCCCCGCATGCAAGGAAAACACCCTACTGCTGTGCTATCTATCCTCCGGCCCCTTTTTCATATGTCTTTACAAGCCCACCCAAAGGATACAACTAAAAACCTGTCAAAGTAACTATTTATTCTGTTTCATTTCCAAACACTTCATATTCCTCACAAATTGGATAAGATTTTGAATACAATTAAGAGATTATTTTTAATAGCAGCTTGAATCAGAAAAATAAAATGGAACTGTTGATATTTGTGATTGTTCACACATGGAACTAAGAACTAAAATGTTTAGGCTTTCTGTCTTTCCCTTTTATGTTCAGTTAAGATTTATCTTTATTCAATATGACCCAGAGTTTCTGTTTGTTTGTTCTCTATGCTGCAATGTCAGCTTCTCTCCTTCCTTGTCCACTTAATATGTGTGAGGCCTCTAAAAAAGAAACTAAGTTGTTCTGGCACAGAAAAGATGCATAGAGCAGTGCTAAACATCCAGAGAACACAAGAGTTCTACCATATTATACAGTTTGCCTTTCTGACGTGAACCGTGGCTATGAAGTTCTTAAGCAGATTGTCCTCTCATTAGTGTTAAGCATTCTCTCCCCATGCCATTGTCCCAGGTTTCTTTCCATTGTAACCCCCTAATTATTATGCAAGCTTGGGAGAAGGATGCACCCACTTGAAGCCATGCATCGACTCAATTGTTCACCGTCTCTGGGGTATTTATTTGTGTCTTTGTTCCTGGGTTTATAATTTGGCTAGGAGAACTCATGGAAACTGCTGTGGGACAGATTTAAATCAAAACAGACAGTTTTCATTTTTGCTCGGAAAGTCAAATGGTAAGATTTGCTTTAAGTGGGTAGTTGGTGGCCTGCCCTAACACAACTTGAATGTGTGTTTTAGATATAGAATAATGTATTTTTAAAACAAATTCAATGTCTCTGTAAAAGAAAACAGGCAAAAAGCATTTAGTGAGTTACATTCTTGATACCACGTAATCCACCTTCCTGTTGACATATACAAGTTTCCAGTTGGTTGAACATAATTTCCTGTAATATGATGAATAAAACTTTTTATATAACATTCTTCAGAAAAAGTATTTTTTATTCTTTAGCATGTTACGACACACTACTATAAAAATTTTAATGTAAATATAATTTAGGTTTTAGTTTTAAATCTATCGGTTAAGTTAAACTCAGTTAAACTCTAATTCTTCACACTTTATTTTTTCTCCTTTTATTTAAACACCATGTTATACAGTTGTTCATGATTGGGTTTCAGTCTACACCACCTTTCATCACTGCACATTTCACCACCAACGTTCCCAGTTCCCTCCCACCCTTCCCCTTGCCTGCCTCTGGCAGGGATTTTATTCCTCTCTCTCTATCTCTCTCTCTTTCTCTCTATCTCTCTCTCTTTCCCTTTATTTCCCTTTTAGAAACTGTGGGTTACAATATTGTAAATGAAGGGATACCATGCCTGTTGAGCACTTTGTTCTTGTCCAGCATGGTCAGTACCAAATATCATTGTCTTAGTGGTCCTTTCTTGACCATGACTGCACTGCTCCACTACTGTGGCAAGTTTTCCGATCCTCATCTCTATTATCTCTGAATATTATCCATATTATCTTTTATTTGCTTATCTCACAAAGAGAAGTGAAATTATTCTATTATAATAATACTAATTATTATTATATCCCTCTCCCTCTGACTCATTCACTCAGCAAACTTTCCGTTTACTAACAAAAACATAAAAATACTTTTGCATGGATAGCATTTAAAATTTTTTTCGCCTATATTTTTTATTTACTCTCTACAACATCTTGTGAGGTAGACAAAACACTACTATCTGTATGTTATAGCTGAGGGGGGAAAACCTGAGATTGAGACTTGGAGAAGCAAGTAATTTTTCTCTGATGCTATGGATTGGTCTTAGATTCACTTCTTCACATTCAGGATATACACAGGATGATACTCATCTAGGTTCCTAAATTCAGTCCCAGGTTAGCCACATGCAAGGCATTAAATACCTTACCCACTTTATTATCTTTCTGGTACTAATATATATATGTATATATATTAATAGGACTAATAGAGTGAATAAAATAAAGTCATTCTCTTTGCTGAGGGAATATTTAATACTAAGGTACCTTTAATTTCAGTCAATAAATATGGATCTAAAGTTTTAGTTTTACTGGACAATACTAGTATTTAACCAATAGATAAAAAGCAGAATTTGGGTGATGATCTTTTTAGAGTCATGGATGTCATATTGCATGAAGCTATTAATTTGTGCACCTCTGAACACAGTTTCGCTCCCATCAGATAGCAGTATAAAAAAACTCAGTGTGAAAAATTAATATCCATCTACAAAATCCTCATTCAAGTGAGGATCTATCACAGCTGCCATTATTCTGTAATAACCAGAACATTACTAATTAGTTTTTTGTTTTGTTTTGTTGGTTTTGGGGCCACACCCGGTGATGCTCAGGGGTTACTCCTGGCTATGCGCTCAGAAATCACCCCTGGCTTGTGGGACCATTTGCGACCTAGGTCAGCCGCCCAGGACAAGGCAAACGTCCTACCACTGTCCCACCACTCCGGCCCCTCTTCACATGTCAGTTTTCAATAGATTGCTTTAAGTTCATATGTGTAGGTTCCTTTCCATTTAGATGCCCCATCTAGAACTACTTTTTTCATAGGCAGGGACTCTGTTATTAGATTTCCCGGATGCCATTCTGACTCTCACAATGAAGCATTCACTTACGATGATTTCTTGTCACTCACCTACTTCCTCAAATATCCCAAGAACGTGATTACCTCTTGTTACACTTGTTTATTATGTCAGTCCTTCAATATCGGTTAACTCTCTGCATTGATTGGTATTTTCTATGCATTTCACATTTATGCAACATTGTGAACTATGCATTTACTGGTGGATACTTAGATCAAATTAAGTTGTGCTTGGGGGAACACTTGGTTGTGCTCAGGACAAGGCTCCACACAGGAAGCAAGGACCACACCTGGTAGTGCTGGGAGGGGGACCACATATGCCAGTGTCAAACTTGAGTCAACTGCCTGCAAAACAGGCAAAGTCTCCTTGTCGGCTATACTAACTCTGAGAGCCCCTTATATTTCTTTCTAAACTGAAATCTTTTGAGTATATTCAAGAAGAAGTAACTAGAAGAAATTACAATAGTTCGAGGGTAACAAGAGCTACCTCCAATCATAAAAAGTAAAACCCCTTCTTTGACTTAAATGTAAACTTCTTTGAACTTTATTTTCCTTTAATCCTCCATTCTGAAAGGATTTGGGGTAAAACGCTTGATACCACTACAGTATACTTTATACATTATAGACTTTAAATAAGTAAAAGCAAAAATAGAAATGCCAGGGGCCCGGGAGATAGCATGGAGGTAAGGCATTTGCCTTTCATGCAAAAGGTCATCGGTTCAAATCCCGGTGCCCCATATGGTCCCCCGTGCCTGCCAGGAGCAATTTCTGAGCATGGAGCCAGGAGTAACCCCTGAGCACTGCTGGGTGTGACCCAAAAAGACCAAAAAAAAAATAGAAACACCAAATTAACCAAGACAAAATTTTTGTGTATTTTTCATGTTCTTTGTGAGGAAGATAATATATCCAGTACCAGGATCATACACATAAAATTAGAAATTTTTATATTGGCTGGAGAGATAACATGGAGGTAAGGTGTTTGCTTTTCATGCAGAAGGTCAGTGGTTCGAATCCCAGCATCCCATATGGTCCCCTGAGCCTGCCAGGAGTGATTTCTGAGCATAGAGCCAGGAGTAACCCCTGAGTGCTGCCGGGTGTGGCCCGAAAACCAAAGAAATAGAAAGATTTTTAAAAGGACCTATTACACTGATAGTTCAGGGGACTAAGTTCGGAGGTATAGGCTGCATGCTGGGAACTTTGGTGGAGGGAGGTCAGCACTGGTGATGGGAATAGCCCTGATTCACTGTCACTATATGCCTGGAATATAGTTATGAAGGGTTTGTAATACACAATGTTCTCAACAAAAAAGAGAAAGTTTAAAAGTGTTTTTTATTTTTATACAGTATTTTTAGCTAAGAATCTTTATGCACAGGAGCCAGAGTGATAGTACACTATAGAGGACTACCTTGCACAAGACTGACCTAGGTTGGTTCCTAGAACCTCCTATGATCCTCTGAGCACTCCAGGAGTGATCCCTAAGAAGAGCCAAACGAAAATACTGACCACCACCAGATGTGACCCAAAAACCAAAAGGAGAACATTTTGCACATAATTTTTTCTAATTATTTCAGTAAAACATTTGGATCAATTATAAATAATAAAAGTTCACATACATTTTATTCTTTAAAGGTTAACCATATGAAGCTATACATTACTAAAAACAATGATCACATACACTAAAATACTAACGTGCTTGTATATTTGAAGTTTTTCAGATATAATTCAGAATGCAGAAAAATATTATGCACAGAAATATACATTACATTAATGTTTATTAGTGAATAATTTGAGTGCATATGTATCAGAGGGAAATGACAAATCCGTAATTACCATATGTGTTGATGAAAATGTAATTTTCCATACTCTTTTCTGTTTAATGTTATACGCATTTTCCCACATCAAAGAACGCGTTTATAGTATATTTTCCTGTCTGTACCATCAACATATGACCAATGACAGAGAATGCTTGATATCCATGGTAACCTTGATCAACATTCAAGCATTTGTCCATGCCCATGTATTCATCCAAAGTATAACCTCAGGCCTCTCATTTCTAAACCTAGTAAATGAGCAGGTAAATCATCCGAAACTTTCTATGAAGAATATTCCCATATAATACAAACATCATATAGAACAAGCCATTCATATTCCATCATAAAAGACACTTAGATGTAGAGTTTGAATTCCCTTTTTATTTTTAATCACATCCATGTTGCAGAGAGAACCATGCAATGCCATGGATAAAACTAGCTGATTCCACATGCTGCCTGTGTGCTGCAGCCCTTTGTGCCATCCCCCCCACCCCAGTCTGTGGATTTTGGTCTTAATCATATCTAAAATAGGATTTTATTTCTCTGATTTTTCATCAGTTTTACTATCATCTACTTTACTTTCTATTGTACTTGCTATGAACCATCATTTTCTTTAAGTTCAAGTGTCACTAAATATGATTTCCCTGGTGGCCGGGCAGTGGCTTTGGAGGTAAGGTGCCTGCGCTAACCTAGGACGTACCGCGGTTCGATCCGGTTCCCCATATGGTCCCCCGTGCCTGCCAGGAGCGACTTCTGAGCAAATAGCCAGGAGTAACCCCTGAGCGTCACCGGGTGTGGCACAAAAAAAATTAAATATGATTTCCGTTTCTTGGAGTCTTTGAAAGAATGTTAAAATCTTAGCCCAGAACTGTACTCATATCTATAAATTCCTTCCTTTCAAACTTTATGTTCTGACCCCTTAATTGAGTACATTTAGGATCCAATTTCCTTTCATTCTCCCCTTGGTCTCATCGGTCTTGGGTCTCACAGAGTGGCTGGCTCTTGCATCTCCTGAGTTCAATAACCCCTAGCTGAAATGTCTGGAATTGATCGTTAGTTATTTTCAGTAAACAGGAACCATGAGAAAAGTAGATTCTGAGAGAAGAAATACATGTTACTTTGCTGGTCAAAATCCTTAGTGTTCTTTAAGAAAACATGAACTTTGAATAGAGTCCATTTCTATAGGCTCAGAGGGATTCTTGGAAAACTCTGACTTTTATATAAAAAAAAAAAGAAGCAGACTCTGATTCCTCAGGTCCCCAAATTCAGCAAAGATGACTTGGAGTTAAATTTTTTAATTTCTCTAAATATAATCTAATTATATAGTTAAGTCCTGAATCAGAGCCTCAATTTTTTCCCTTTCGAGCATAGGATATGAGAGTTTTTTATATGCTGCCACTGGGGCCCACTGGTTTTAATACTTCACCTTAATTTGGTATTAATCACCTTCAGCTTTTGATGTCTTCTTCTACAAAAGAGCTTGCAGCTAAAACTATTCAATTCTATAATCTCTCAATTACTATTTTTCTTGAAATTCTCAGAACCTAAGATATTGCGTCCTTGAAATACAGTCATTTCTGCTGATATCTTACATCAATCCAACAACAGTCAAAGTTTTTTTTTGTTTTGTTTTGTTTTTGTTTTTGGGTCACACCCGGCAGCGCTCAGGGGTTACTCCTGGCTCCGTGCTCAGAAATTGCTCCTGGCAGACACGGGGGACCATATGGGGCACCGGGATTCGAACCGATAACCTTTTGCATGAAAGGCAAATGCCTTACCTCCATGCTATCTCCTGGGCCCCAACAGTGAAAGTTTTAACAGATGCCCATCTACCACATCCCATGGATATTTATACTCTGCCTACTGGCAGCAGTTATCCAGGAAACACAAAATTACACTCTCAAATCCCAATTTAGTGACTGTTTCCTAAAGCCATTTCCAGGTAATATGTATTAAACATTCTATAAATGGACTCTAAGGGGACAGAAGTTATAACAAGTGGTAGAGCAGTACTTTGCATGCTTAATGCCAGAGTTTGATACCCAGCACAACATGACCCCCAGGATACCACCATATTTGACCTTTAGAAAATAAAAAACAAGGGCCAAAGCAATAGAATCTGGGTAGAGCACTAATCTTGCATGATGAAAACACAAATTCAATCTCTGGTAGGGTATATGGTTCTCTGAGCACTGCCAAGAATGTTTCTTAAACACAGAACCAGAAGCTCTGACACCATGCAATATGACCTAGACATACAAACAAACAAACAAATAAAAGATGTGAAGAAAAAATAGAAAAAGAGAAGAAAGAGAGGGGTAAAACACGGCCTAAAGTTGTATACAGGTGGTTTTCAGGGTAATGAATTCAGGCATGACATGCATGAGGAAGAAAAATGGCTAGAACTTATCAGAGAGAGCTGTTGAACTTTGATGTAGTCATAGCAAAAGCCTTTACTCAACCCACAGAAATCTATGAAGTTAGATATTAGGAACTTAGTGGAGGCATGACCTAGTCTTTGTGGCCGAAGGGAGGCTTATAATTTTGGGAAAGAGAATTCACTTTGAACAAGAGCAATCCCTTGGGAAGCACAGACAGTGAACAAATACCAGAAGTATCCAGATGCCTAGGAGGGAGCACCTCTATCCCAGTGGAAATCTGGCCATTTATGTAGCAATATAGCCAACACAGATGACAACTTAAAAGTGCCAAAAGAATATTAGACAAAGAAGCCTTGACTGCTGTGTGTTGGAAAATGCAGTTGCAAAAGATACGAAGCAAGAAATGACTCCAAACCCCTCACCTTTAACTTCAGAAAGTGACATAAGACCCACAAAGCAAGAGAAAGTTCATTAAAACTCTACTTTTCTTATTTTAGGGCAGCATCTTGTGTTTTTAGTGGTCTCTCTTGTGGAAAGGAATCAAGAAAACTAAGATCCACAAAATCTGGTCCCAGAAATATTTTTACTCTTCCAGATGATCAGGTTGGCTATTTTACACAAATCTACGTATGTGGGGTATTTTTTCCTCCATCTTCATTCATGGGATAAAACGTCTTTGAGATAACAAGTGGAATATTTTGGAGGAGGTAAGTTGAGTTTGGGTCACACCTGAGATTTATGAGGGCCTCTCCTGGCTCTATGCTCGGGGGCATTCCTCACAGTGCTCTGTACTGGCCACATGCAAAGCAAGCACCTTACCCCCTAGATTATCTCTCTGGCCCAGAAAATGGAATTTTTAAGACAAACCTTATTTAAAATGAATCATTAAACTCTAAGATATAAAGGGAAAAGACACCAGTGGAAGCCCTCTCTGAAATACATAGACACATTCCACTATAATAAACTCTTACTAATCAGTTCTGAGCTTTATAAAACAATAGGCAGGAAATGACAATGCTGTCATTTGTATATTCTCCCTCAGTTCTCCAATGGAACGCTTTTTTTCTCTGCCAAGTCATTCCTGACATTGTTAATGATTCACTATAAAGCCGTATCTGGCTCTGATTTGTGACATTCAGACTGGTTAGAAGGGAAGGCTCGTCAGGTTTCTGGGGAGTGTTTTGGATGCAGAAATGCCTTGAAGATAGCACTTTATTATATTTAGGACAAGTGTGACATTCCACTTCAAGGAAGAGGCCCCTATACATATTGAGAAGGGATTTCTGCGGTGTACGTGGGGAGGAGAAGGTTGGTTTAAAAGAATGCCTCTGTGTGTTTTCTGAGACGACATAAAGATAGGAAGCTGAGAAATGGAGGCAGGAGGCAGAAGGATTATGGATAATGGAAGAATTTTGCCTGAGGGTATATGCCTGCTTTGCCTATTCCTGTATAACTAGAATATTTATAATTCAAATACTCATCTTTAATAATTAAAAACCAAGAAATTTTAAAGACAAAAGGTAGAGAATATTATGTACACATGTGCAGGCATCATGCATTAAATCCCCACCCTTGCAAAATACAGCATGCGGTTGCTTTTAAAGGAGATTTAAACAGCGAATATTTTAAAATGTCTTGAAAACAGAATTTCTAATTCACTCCAGTTCTGCCAGGAGTGATACCCTTACTTCTGATTTCTACATACACCATCAGTCCCCGGGATAGGTACTAAAAATAGCCGGCTTGGTAGTTTGACATCAGCACGTGACAATTAAAAGAAAGCTACAAATATTTCAGGCTTTCAAAACCATAGGTTTGCCTCTAGATTTATGAAAACATTGAATTTGCACAGCAAAGGGAAGTCACTTTCGATTGTTTGCCCAGATTAGTTAGTGGCACAATCTATGTAAACTACTAGTTACAATGGAATGTAATATTCTACCATCACCAGGAACTCTCTGATCTCCTGACTCTTCTCAGACAGCAAAGAAACAAAGAAAAACAGCCCTTGCTGTGGATGGAGAAGTGTTTGAAAAGAGAAAAAGACCTCAACTATGCCCCCTGGTACTATAAAGCTGTCAATTATAACGGTGATTATAGGGGAAATACTGCAATAAAAAAATTATTTATTTAGGTGAGGGAAAAAGGCCAGTGTATTTAAAACGAGAATGAATAACCAGAAAAAAATGAGTTCAATTCCATCAAGCAACTCTAAAGTTGTTGAAAAATAATACAAACTACAGGAGTTCTACTGTTTTTATTTCAGTAGTAAAGTAAAAAGTACCCTTGATATCAGCACAAATATAAAAAAATTAATAATAAAAATGGTCAGATAGCATTAGGCGGTGGCCTCCCTGACAACAAGTCTATGAATAATAGTTTCAACTCATGTGTACATCAGAGGTATTGATATTTACACTTTTGTTAATTACCAAAGGGAGACATTAATGTAGAATAAAATGTCCCTGTCTTTTTTGCCCCGACATCAGTCAAAATAATTCCTAGTTGATCATTAACTCAATCTAACAATCATGTGCTAGAGGTGGAGAAATAAGGAGGAGACACATTATTCTATTGTTGGTGTTTGTTTTTAAAAAGTGATAATCTATAGGGGGTTGGGCGGTGGCGCTGGAGGTAAGGTGCCTGCCTTGCCTGCGCTAACCTAGGACGGACCGCGGTTCGATCCCCCGGTTCCCCATATGGTCCCCCGTGCCTGCCAGGAGCGACTTCTGAGCGACTAGCCAGGAGTAACCTTGAGCATAACCGGGTGTGCCCCCCCCAAAAAAAGTGGTAATCTATAGACATTGACGACAGCTAGCCAGAAGACTAAAGGTCACATTTAAGCCATTTTGCAGGTCCAGAATGATAATACTGTACCTATTGTGCTTGCTTTTGCACCTGGCCTACCTGGTTTCAATCCCCAGTACCTCATATGATTCCCTAAGCCCACCACAATGATCCCTGTGAGCCCAGCCAGGAGTAAGACTCTAAAACAGTCCCCCCAAAAAAGGCATTTTGTTAATGGCTAAGATACAAAGGCTACCCACAGAATGGGAGAAACTATTCACCCAATCTCCATATGATAATGGATTAATATACAAGGCACTGATAGAACTTAGCAATTAAAAAAATCTAAACCCAACCAAAAATGGGGAG
>PVKC010011275.1:0-24861 GCA_004027635.1 Crocidura indochinensis
ATTTTAATTTTAAAATAAATTATATACCAATGACTCACTTAAGAAATTGATAAACATTTTTTCTACTTTACTATTCCAACTTAAGTTAGAAATGTTTACTATTGACATACATTAACTTCAATTTATGTTACTTTCTTTTATTTTTTCTAAAAATGATATTTAGTCAACTAAGTACTGGAAGATAATGCAATTTCAGTACGAAGCAAACTTGATACTGGGGAATGAGAATCTATCAATAGAAACATTCATAGATCCACTCATACATTAAGGACATAAGATGAAGCAGCTAAAATAATAAATGGAAGGGTCCTTGGTTGATGAATTAGTTTAGCAAGTCTATACTTCCTTAAATTCATATTACCTAGTAGGCTCAATTCTGGGCACTCCATGTGTTCTTTTGAGGCCCGTTATGAATGATCATTGAGCTCACATCCAGAAATAAGCAGAAAGGAAAGATTCTATTAAATATTAATAGGGTTTGATGTGATAATAATAATGCATGAAATAGATTGAAATTATTCTGAAAGCATACTATTGCTAAAACTTGATTTATCTGAAAAGAGAATCCAACTTATTCTCTTATTTCTTACTATATTTTTCATTGTATTTTAGTATCTTCACAGCTTTTTATTCCAAATGAGGGCTTACAATATCTCACAGTTCTTTTCTCACAGTGAACTCTGATCTAGTTAGTTCCTGTTTCAGAAATCTAGACACAATTGACAGAATACCAATTCTGCTTTGGGGTTTCTCATAAGTCTGCATTTCAGTCAATGGTTTATGGTAAAGTCTCATCTGAATGATCAATGGTTTACCTATTCTTTTGGAAGAATTCTTTCATTGTGGGTGGTTCCTTTATAAATAAATTTCTCTTCTTATTCAGATCTCTCTCAATTCCTTGTCACATGTTCATTCCACATGTCACGTTTGCTTCTTCAAAATGAATAGAGGGGCTAAGTAAAATACACATTACTAACAATGTAGAAGTCACTGACTTGTACAGTTTAATCTTGGAAATGATATCCAATCACAATTGCCATAATCAATTTGTTGAAAGCAAGTCACTAGGTCGAACCTATACTTAAGAAGAGGAAATTAGGCAAGGGCATGAATAATAGAAGGCATGAATCATTGTGAACCATTTTAGAAGGCTGCCTGTCACATTATCTAATGTTATATTTGAAAAGGGCTGCAGGGGCTTTTCCCTTAGAAAGAGATAAGTTTTATTGATATAAGCAAACAAAACAAAGAAGAAAAACACCAAAAAAGTCACTGTTGTATGTTTAAAACAAATTAAAATTTATTTCTGAAATGAAGATTGCTAGGCACAATCTTATGGAACAACATGATGAACCAAATTAATTTTGAGAATTATAGGGTCCCGGAGCTGAACCATATTGGTGATATATGCACTCAGCTAAAATTATTTTTGCAATATGCCTAAATACACAAAATTTGAAAAAATACAGCCATTAAAAACTATGGTTAGTAATTAGAAAGTTTTTTCCAAGAACTTTTAAGCCACAAATGTTTTTGATAGTAGACAGTGAATTATACATGTAACACAATGCCCACTGTCTTCTCCTTTATTTCTTTTTTTAATGTTTTACACATGGTATGAAAAATCATATGTTTCTGGTTAAGGACTTATTATTTTCTAAATTGTTGTGGCCTTTAAAATATTCATATCACTTTATCTTTTCACCCCGTGTCTTCCAAAATTATAGGTATACATCCATATTCATTTTTAAATAATGGAATACGTTGTCCCGTGGGTGATCAAGTCAGGGAAGTTAAAGAAAATGAATATCTGTGTGAGGGAATTCTCTGTTTCAATTTTTTTGAAATCTAAACGCAATCATATCACATGGGTTTAATATTGAACCAAAGTATATGATCAAATAAATCTAATAGGCTTTTATGTGAAGATTATTTTACTCTAAAAGTTATTCTATTGGTTAGAAAGATGTTTAAATACATAGTTAAAATTCTGTCCTAAATAAATGAATTGATTAATTTAAAAAAGATTGTATGAGACAATTTCAAAAGACATACAAAATTCAACACTTAATCTTAGTTATTTTAATATTTTTATGAATCTTGAAAATCAACAATGGATAGAAGTGATTCATTCTAAAGAGCCAATAAATTTAAAGTGTTTGGATAAAGAAAATGAATGATGTATCTATACTGTACCAAGATAATAATTTCTAAAAAAATTAAAGAGGACAAAGAGAAAAGATATTCAAAAATTATAAAGATATTTTATTAAAATCATTGTGATTAAAAATTTTGTTGAGTTACACACATATAAAGTTTCAGGGAAATTCCACTGCCAGTGTCAATCTCACTCCATCAAGGTTCTAAAGCCACCACTCCAGTCCCAAATCTGCCAGCATAATAGGCCCCTTTTAAATTTTGATTGTTAAAGTTTACAATTCACATTATTTTTGTTGATTTTAACTTGAATATATACTTATGTACTTTTAAAACACTACCACTGCATATGAGACTTCTTGGCCCTTTACCAATATTTTCTTATTTGGTTTCTCTTCCTCCACTCAATTTTTTTTCTTCTCAATATAATCTGGGCCAAGAAAGTTCTATACAACTAATATTTAAACCATTGCAATTCTTCATGCAGGTATTCAAAATAATACATAAAGTAATATCATTCTGTATTTATCTTGGTGGTTACTTCTTTTCACATAATATCTTCTATTTTCAACCATATACCTGCAAATTGCATCATTGCATAATTCCTTAATGCTATGCAGTGTTCCATTTATATATGTACCAAATCTTATGATTCACTCTTCTGTTGTTGGACATTTATATTGATTCCAACTCTTAGCTATTGTACTGAATGCTGAAATGAATATTCATGATGTTTTGTCCTGGGGATAGATCCCTCAAATCAAGATTTCTAGATCATATGACAGAACAATTCTTAATTTACTGATAACCCTCCATGTTGTTTTCCATAGTGGTTGGATCAGGTAGTATTCCCACCAGCAGTGGAAGTAGTATTTTTTTTTACCACATTCCTGCCAACACAAATTTTTCTCCTTTATTTTTTATGTTAACCATCCTCACTAGTATAAGATTACTGTTTTGATTTGGACTAGCCTAATGACAAATGATAATGATGAATAAGCCTGTTCATTTTCTTTCCCCATTTTTGATGGGGTCTTTAGGTTTTGTGGAGTTAACCTCTGGGTACATTGCATATTCACAATATTAAACATTTATTAGATATGTCGAGTACAATCAGATAGTCTCACTCAATTATCTGTCTCTTAATTTTGGCCTATATTTCTTTTTCCATACATAAACCTTTTAGTTTGATATAGTCCCATTTATCCAGATTTGATTCAATAGTCCTTTCAATTGGCATCCTATCACTGAAAACCTTCCTTTGAGGTCTAAGTCTTCCTATGTTTTCTTCAAAGACTTTAAGCTTTCAGGTCTAATATCAAGGTCTTTGATCCACTTTGAATTGATTTTTGTGTGAGGTTTGAGATATGGGTTAAAATCTAATTTAATGCATGTGGTTATCCAATTGTCTCAAAACCATTAGTTTAAAAGATTGTCTGTATTCCATTTCAAGTTTTTGCTCCTTTGTCGAAGACTAATTGAACATATACTTGGGGTTTGTCACTAGATATTCTATTCTGAGCCATTGGTCTGAAAGTCTGTCTTCGTTCCATATCATGCTGTTTTGATCACTATAATAAGGTAATAAGATGTCTCCCACTTTCTTGTTTTACAATACAGGTTTGGCTATGCTAGGTCTGTTATGGTTCAACACAAATTTTAAACTAGATTGTTCTATATCCTTGAAAAATATTGACTAAATTTAGATAAAGATATCATTGAATCTATAGAGTCATTTAGGTAAGATGGTCATTTTGATAATATATATTTTTCCAATTCATGAGCATGTAATGTATTTCCATTTTCTTAGGTCTTCTTTAATTACTTTCTTAAATGTTTTGAATTTTTTGTGGTATAGGTCACTACCATATTTTATGAGGATGATTCTGAGGTATTTGATGATTTTTCCACTATTTTTTCCACATATATAAATACCTAAGAAAGTAATGGGAAAATCTCTTTGATCTTTGTCTCCTCTGAGTCATTTTTTGAATGAAGGAATACAAATGTCTTTTTTGTTTTGACTTTGTAGTCAGTCACTTTGCCATATAAGCTGGGAGCTTTATTTTGTACTCTTTAGGATCTTCAATGTATATCATCATCTCACCTGCAAATAGTGATATTTTGGCTTACTATTTTCCAATTTAGATTACTTTAATTCCTTCTATTGCCTGATGGCTATTGCTAGGACTTCAAATAAGAGTAGAGGGAAGTAGAAAGTCTGTCTCAAATACAGGTGGGGGTTGGGGGGGAGGAGGGAGATTTGGGACATTGATGATGGGAATGTTGCACTGGTGAAGGCAGGTGTTCTTTATATGACTGAAACCCAAATAAAATCATATTTGTAATCAAGGTGTTTAAAAATAAGAAAAATTAAAAAAAAAGAGTAGAGGCAGAGGACACCCTTGCCTCATGCCTGACCTCAGTGTAAATGCTTTCGTTTTTTTTCCCATTAAGAATAATGTAGGGGCCCCGGAGATAGCATGGAGGTAAGGCGTTTGCTTTTCATGCAGAAGGTCATCGGTTCGAATCCCGGTGCCCCATATGGTCCCCCGTGCCTGCCAGGAGCAATTTCTGAGCATGGAGCCAGGAGTAACCCCTAAGCACTGCTGGGTGTGACCAAAAAAAAAAAAGAATAATGTAAGCTGCGTGCTTTTGATAGATAGCTGTTAATATCTTGAGGAAGGTTTCTTCCACACCAGTCTTGATGAGGGTTTTAATCATGAATGAGTGTTGAATCTTGTTAAAAGCTTTTTTTGAAGCAATTGATATTGTCATATAAATTGTATTTTTTCTTTTACTGATGTGATATAAGATATTGATTGGTCTGTGCATGTTGGACTATTCTTGCATCTGAGATAAAATCCACTTGGTCATTTGATATTATGTTGGATTTGGTTTGCTAAGATTATGTAAAGGAATTTTTATAATATTTTTTATTTAAACACCTTGGTTACAAACATGATTGTGGTTGGATTTCAATCGTATGACACCCCTATCACCAGTGTAATATTCCCATCATCAATGACCCAAATATCCCTCCTCACCTCCCCGCCCCCACTTGTACTCTAGACAGGCTTTCTATTTCCCTCATACATTCTCATTGTTAGGATAGTTCACAATGTAGTTATTTCTCTATCTAAACTCATCACTCTTTGTGGTGAGGTTCATGAGGTCAGCTATAACGTCCAGCCCTCTCCTCTTTTGTCTCTGAAAATTGTTAGTCATGTCTTTCATTTCTCTTAAAACCCATAGATGAGTGAGACCATTCTCCGTCTTTGTCTTTCTCTTTGACTTATTTCACTCAGCATAATAGATTCCATGTACATCCATGTATAGGAAAATTTCATGACTTCATCTCTCCTGACGGCTGCATAATATTCCATTGTGTATATGTATCACAGTTTCTTTAGCCATTCATCTGTTGAAGGGCATCTTGGTTGTTTCCAGAGTCTTGCTATGGTTAATAGTGCTGCAATAGATATAGGTGTAAGGAAGGGGGTTTTGTATTGTATTTTTGTGTTCCTAGGGTATATTCCTAGGACTAATATAGCTGGATCATATGGGAGCTCAATTTCCAGGTTTTAGAGGGATCGCCATATTGCTCTCCAGAAAGGTTGAACTAGTCGGCATTTCCACCAGCAATGGATAAGAGTTCCTGTCTCACCACAACCCCCCCCCCCAACACTGCTTGTTCTCATTCTTTGTGGTGGGTGCCAATCTCTGTGGTGTGAGGTGGCACCTCATAGTTGTTTTGATTTGCATCTCCCTGATGATTAGTGATGTGGAACATTTTTTCATGTGTCTTTTGGCCCATTTATCAAAGATTAACTGATTGTATAACTGGGTAATTAGTGAATACTATTCCATTGATATGAGGGTCTGTTTTAATCATGCTATTTTAATGACTACTGCTTTGTAGTACAATTTAAAGTTGGAGAAAGTGACGCTTCTCCTCTTTTACCTAAGGAATACTTTAGCTATGCATGAGTCTTTACTGGTACAAATAAATTTTAGGAGTGTTTGATGTATTTCTTTGAAGATTTTTTTCCGTATTTTTAGAGGGATTATATTAAATCTGTGCAATGCTTTGGAGAGTATTGCCATTTCAATGATATTAATCTTCCCAATCCATGAACAGGGTAGAAGTCTCCATTTTCTTGTATCCTCTTTTATTTTTTGAAACATATTTTTTAGTTTTTCTTTGTATAGGTTACTTACTTCTTTAGTTAATTTGACATCAAATCTTTGAGTTTCTGCTGTAATATTGTAAATGTGATCTTTTATATGTCTAGTTCTTGGCTATCATTATTTGTGTATAAGAAGGCTATAGATTTCTATGTGTTAATTTTGTAGCCTGCAAAGTTTCAATATGAATCCTTTTTTTTTTTCCAGAAGTTTTTAGCTAGTCTTTAAGGTTTTCTAAACATAGTATCATGTCATTTGCAAACAGTAAGAACTTGACTTCTTCTTTTCCTATATGGATGTCCTTGATATGTTTTACTTACCCAATTGCTATCATAAGTACTTGGCCAAAAGGAACACAGAAAAATATTTCACATCATTAATCGTCAGAGATATGCCTAATAAGATATGCCTAATAAGACAACATTGAGGTATAATCTCAAGTAACAAACACTGGCAAACATCACAAAGTATTAGAACAATCAGTGCTGGTGTGTATATAGGGTGAACGGCACTCTCAGTTGGTTAGAAGCTGCCTAGCTCAGACTTTCTGGAAAACAATATGGATATTCCTCAAAAACTTGAATTTGAGCTCCCATATAATCCAAAAACACCACTCATAGATATATTCACTAGGAAGACCAAAACACAATAAAAAATGCCTTCTTTAGTCCTATGTTCATTGCAGTTATATATACATTAGCCAAAATCTGGAAACAACCCCGGTGCCTGAAAATAGATGAGTTGCTAAAGAAACTGCAATACATCTACACAATGGAATATTATATAACTATTAGGAAAAATAAAGTCATGAAATATTCCTATACATAGATGGACATAGAAACTCTTATGCTGAGTGAAATTAGTCAGAGGGAAAGAGATAGACACAGAATAGGCTAACTCATCTGTGAAAATTACGAAAAATAAAAGACAGTATGGTAATAATAGAGATGAGGTCCGAAAGGACCTGCCCATGATATAACACTTACAATAAAGAGTTCTGAGTGCAGTTAAAGAAATAACTACACTAACAACTACCATGACAATGATAGCAAGAGAGAGAAATAGAATGCCTGTACCAAAAGCAGGTGGGGAGTATGGGAAGAGGTAAATGGGGAACATTGTTGGTGGGAAAGTTGCAGGTGTAAGGAGAGGTGTATATTTTATGACTGAAAACCAACTATGAAAATCTTTATAGCCACGGTGCTTAAATAAAGAAATTATGAAAAAAGACCTTGAGAAAACTGAAAAATCAGTTTGCTGAAGTGCCATGTCTTGTAAAGGAATTGAAGAATGTGAGATGAGAACATGAAAATTTATAGAATTAGAATAATAGATTTTTTTATTGTTGCTTAAAATCATTGGAGGATTGAGGTGTTTTAGATTTTATAAGTATATATAAAATATAAAATAATTATTTGTTTAGATATAAGAATTAAGATTTGAAAGGAATTGAGATTGTACATTAGATATCTAAGGTACTGAGTTATAAATATTATTGATAATCTTAGTTTTGTTTTGTATGCTAACAAAACGATGCTTATATACTTACTTTCATTTTGTAAATAGTTTTTGGACCCACTAGACATGAATGCAAAACCAAAAATAAAATAACTTTGAATGTAAACATGGAGAAAAGAGTACTTAAGCAAATTAAGAACTTTTTTGAAGAGAAAGGAGGGGAGCATATGAGATTCGATAGTATTTTCAAGGAAATTATTATAATTTATACCATAAAATATAAGGTATATAATAAAGGAAACAAAGAATGCTTGAAATAAATACAAGGTTGTTGAATGGAAGACTTTTCAATGAATAAAAATGACTGTTGGAGAAGATGGATTAAAAGCTTATTTAAAAGAAGAGAAAGAGGTATGAGAAAATTCAATATTTGGATCTAAACTTTCAGAAGAAAAGCAACAATAGTAAAAATCAATTTTATATCATGGCAATTGTCATCATAAAAGTTAACAATAGGTCTTTTCAGAAGTCAGGAATATTATACAGTGGTTTCCTTTAAATAATTCAGGGCATTCACTATATAGATCTCAACATGAAGGGTGATAGAAACAATACTGAGGAAAATTGATCATAATTTACCAGGTAAATTGTTTCAGTAAGAAAACACATAAAGGGACCCGGGAGATAGCATGGAGGTAAAGCGTTTGCCTTTCATGCAAAAGGTCATCGGTTCGAATCCCGGTGCCCCATATGGTCCCCCGTGCCTGCCAGGAGCAATTTCTGAGCATGGAGCCAGGAGTAACCCCTGAGCACTGCCGGGTGAGACCCAAAAACCAAAAAAAAAAAAAAAAAACACATGAAGAAAGTATACAAATGATAATAACAAAGAAGGACAACAGTTACTATTATGGAATGATATTCATTTGACAGACAATAAGATTCAAGTTATTTTGTTCTGTTATAAAAGAAAAAAAAAACGGGTCAAAGCGATGGCATGGAGCCGTAAGGTGTCTGCCTTGCCGGTACTAGCCTAGGATGAACTGCGGTTTGATCCTCCAGCATTCCATATGGTGCCCCAAGCCAGAAGTGATTTTTGAGTGCATAGCCAATATGCACTCAATAACTTGATAACCCCTGAGAGTTACTGGGTGTGGCCTGTAGAAAACAAACAAACAATAAAAACCTAAATTAACAAAAAACAACTTTCTGCTAGGCATTATTAAATTGCACATGTTTTAAGTATGGATTAATAGTTGATGAAATAATGAGAATGTTGAAAGGATTATCAGTTTTGTCCTATATTCATTAAAATCAAATATGCAAGCTTTGCACAGTGGCAGTATCTTAGCCAATGAGGTTTATCCAAGGTGCTAAAATCAAATTGCAAAGTATCAATATATGTATTTTAAATTGATTTTATAGCATTATTATATTTTCTCTATTATATAATTTAAAAAATAGAGAATTAGAAAGACTATACATTTTGTAAATAAAGTCTTATTGATTATGTTCTTTATTCAGTTTTTGATCCCCTGATTTCATATTGCTAACAAAGCACACCCAGGCGTGATTCCCATATAGAGAGCCAGAAATAACGCTTGAGCACTGCCAGGTAAATTCTGAAAATAATAATTATATTTTGAATAAAATTAATAGAATTAATAAAATCAAGAACATTGCAACTTTCAGCAAAAAAAATGTAACTCTATATAAGCAAATAAAACAGTATGCAAAATTCTAAACATGTTTACTATAGAAAGTAAAAAACAACCCCAAATAAGAAACTTTAAAATTTCTGTTCTAGAGTTTGACATTATATTTTATTGACTGTTTTAATTGATTATATTATATTTTTTAAATCACCATGATTTAAAAGTCAATAGCTATTATGTTGCATGGTATATTGTGTTAAGACTAGATGAGCTTTTTAAAATGTATATTTCAACAAATATATATGAAAAAAATAGTTAAAAATTAGCTTATTCTCCATTAGTTTCAATACTCTAAATACAGTGAAAGAGATTACTACTAATATATATGAATGCTACTACATACACTCTTCTTTTGAGTTGTGTTATTACATTTTCATACATTAGCTATGCACAGGAAAAAATGTCAGAAATGTCATTAGTTAAATTAGATAAAAGAATGTACAATCATTCATAAAAGAACCATGTGGAAAGCTATGAGACAATTATAGTTGAAAGTTATACAAGAATATATACATATAATTATAAATGAAAAAAATTATGTGGAAATGCATGTACTACATAAAATTGAGTTAATTGAAGCAGAAAAAAAAGTAGTCTGGGAAAGAAATAATTAAAATTTGAAAGATGACATTCTTTGAATTCTGTTATGTAGATATAGAACTTAAATAGCTATTACACTAGAGACTACAATAAGTTTCTTTAAAGAACTTGGAGCAATTACACTCTAACATAGATGTCAGAATCACCAGACCTGTAAGATATTATACACATTTTAAATTAAATGCATCAGCAAGCATACTCAGATTATTTGTCCATTTTGTTGTGTACTTGTCTCACTAATATGTAATAGTATTTTTTTATTGTTCAGATTTGCATTTTCTTGAAGATCAGTGATGCAAAACACTTTTTCTACATACATATTACCATATGTATGTCCTCTTTGAAGAAACTTCTATTGAATTGTTTCTCCATTTTGGATGTGATTATTTCTTCAAATTAATTTTTAGGTGCTTTGTAAATTTTAGATATTCGCATTTGTCAGTTGAGTAGTGAGAAAATATTTTCCCCAGTATGTTGGGTGTCTTTCGTCTTACCATCATTAATTTTATACTGCAGAAGATTCTTAATTTCATAAAGTCCCATTATTATTTCTTTACTTATACAACAGCGTTAAATCATTTCAAATGTTTCCTTATTCAGTGCCATGATGGGTTCTGCCTATGTTTTGCTCAATATAATTGATAAATTTGGTCTCAGATCAAGCTCTTTAAACCATTTTTTCATTTACTTTTGCACACGGTGTGAGATAAAAATTTGAATCCAGTATTTTGCATGTAGCTCACGAGTTTCCTCAACACCATTCGTTGAAAATGTTTTCCATGGGGCTGGTGCGTTGGCACTAGAGGTAAAGTGTCTGCCTTGCCAGTGCTAGCCTAGGACGGACCGCGGTTAGATCCCCCGGCATCCCATATGGTTCCCCCAAGCCAGGAGTGATTTCTGAGCGCATAGCCAGGAGTAATCCCTGAGTGTTAAATGGGTGTGGCTCAAAAACAAACAAACAAAAAGGTTTCCTTGAACTACTATATAGTCATTTTCTTTCTCAAAGATAAGGCCTCTATATATTTGTGAATTTTTTCTGGGTTCTCAATTCTATTTCATTGGTTGGTGGAATCCTTGTTCTTGTGTGGTGGCAAATTACCTATTTCAAACCTTTTAGGAAACAATATTAACATTTCTCAATAAAACTAAAGATTAAACTCATTTCTGAGTGCAGAGTGAGGAGTAACCTTTGAGTGCTGCCAGTTGTGACCCCCCCCCAAAAAAAAAAACTCTTGTATTTACCCCAAATTCTACCTTTTAGTTTCTATCCCAAGGATTACAAGTCTCTATTTAGAAAAGATGTCTGAATGCTTATATCTATTGCAGCATTATTCAAAAAAGTAAAATTATAGAAAAAAGTATGTAAGAATTTATGGTTGTATATAAAAACTATAAACGTTTATATTGTGCATATAAGTACAATGGAACACTATTCAGCCATACGAAAGAGAAGATCATGAAAACTACCACTGCATGAATAAACTGGAGGGTATCATTTTGAGGGAAGTCAACCAGAAGAATAGAGACAAATTCAGAATGAGTTCTCTTGTATGTGAAATATAACAAAACATAATAATGAAATTATAAATGTCTCAGAATAAAGTAATATGTGAACTGTTGTAAAAGCTGAGCATCAATATGATGGAGATTCAAGTTGGGGTGATCAGGGAATCCCGAGACAGCATTGGATAAAAAATGTGTACATTTATGTGGATTGTGGTACCGGAACATTCTATGCATAAAACCCTACCTTTGATGGTATTGAAAATCATGACTATTAAATGAATTTTTTAATATTATTCAGTCAACTGTGTGAGTATATAATTAATATTATGAAATGACACAATAAAAACTTTCTAAAAGAGAGTATCTTTAAAGTTCTCAGAAAAGAAATGTGGTGATGGAAGTTAATTTATCTATTGTGAACATTTCTTAGTATGTACAAAAATAGAACCAAAAAATCTTACACCTGTAACTAATATGCCATATGTCAACTATATCTCAGTAAAAAAATCTAAAAAATAACGAGATATGAAAATTTGGATAATTAGCTGCCAAATCATCTTATAAAGCTATGCTATGTTAAGACATTGTCTGTTATAGGAATTAAGAGTTGAATGGGACAACAGCAATAAATCTTTGTATATCAGTAATGTTAACATTATAACAACAATAAATACTTCAGTTCATAGCAATTGAGTAATCATTGCTTGATGAAGAAAGATGATGCTATGTGCTATTCTAACAATGTACTATGCAAAATAATTATAGTTAAGCTTCATAGAACATTTTCCCTGAGCTTGATGTTGAGCTAAGCTCCTTATTTAAATTTTCAATTTGCACTTCAGTGTTTTTAGTTTCCATTTTGCATTTTGAAGTAGAACCTGCAATTGAAAACCATAGGAGTGTCTGAATCAGGAACAAAAGAGCATCACAAATCCATGCAAACTCCTGTCTGGTTTTACATTTTTCCTCTGTAGTCACAAATATTAAATAATGAAGTAGAAAATTTTCTGTCTTCACCTATATTTAAATATGAGGTCACCTCAAAACAATCAAGTTACCATGTCAACATGTATAGAATTTTGACAAAACAAAAATAGTCTTAGTTATAAGTTGAAGGATATTGGCAGCCAATGAGATAAGTGTTATATGATGAATACTAATTTAACAGATTAGTAACCCGCAAACATGTCTAATAAGTATGTCTAACTATATCCTATTATATGTTCAAATAGTATTAATTCCATTTAGATGCTTCTAGCAAGCACGTATTCTAATAAGCTAAAACTTGCAATGAAAAACAGCGAAACAACCAAAATGAATCAAATTTTATTGAAATGGAAAATTGGCTGAATTTTTGCTTTTTATCTTATAAGAATACTTTTCTTGGAGAAACTTGTTTGTTGTGAGGGAATTTTAATAGAAAAACCTGGAAAATGTTACCTATTATTAGCTCAAACTATTGTACTTGCCTATTATCCTTATAATGTTTCCAGAGTAGAGAGAGTCTGTCAGTGTTTCCATTTCACTTAGGCATAAGCCACGACACTTTGCTCTGGGCTAAACCTGACATGTGAGTCTAAAGTCAATTTTATTTTTCCCCTTAAATAAATTGTGAAATTCTTTTCAGCTAAGCCATTTTAGTTAGAATAGAACATAAATAAATATAACTGACTCCAGATGCTCTTTGTGCCCGCTGAGAAACAACAGAAAAGATACATTTGCTTAAAAGTAAAAAATAAATCTGAAAGCAATGACCAATGTGTGCCCTTACTCCATATGAAATGTGTCTTAATTTAAATGTTCACTTGATTCAAAATTATTCTAAGACTATGCAGAATTCAACTTTCCCAGAATATTTATAGTAACTCCCAAGCTTCAAACATTTTTACGTGATTATATCTAATTCTAGGTTTAAGTTAAGTGTATGTACCCTAATTATTCATTTAGGGTAATGCAGCATTATATATACATAAAATTGGAGGACCCTAAAGCTATCTTGCCTATTAAACCTAGCAGAGATCATTCCCAAAATCCACATTTTTAAATATTACTGTGTGTTGATTCAGCCTTGGAGAAAGTCACCCAGCAGGTTGGCAGGAGAAAAGCACCCAGCAGGTTGGCAGGATAAAAACTTTCCTGTTTATTCAACAATGAGTCTCGATAGGGTGTACAGTGGCAATCAGACTGGCAGGACTTGTGCATAAATATTTTATTTCCCAAATCTACCAACTTCTCTTGGCAAAATAGAAAAAGTGAGGCACACAACCTTACATATGTCAGACTCACCTTGAAAAATTCTAGACATAACAAACTCAACTTAGGTGCTATCCAACTGCTTCATTTCTATGTCATGTTAACAATGTTGATGTCCCCATTACCCTACTTGCTTAGAATCCTGGAAACTATACATATTCAACACACACATATTTCACACATTAGAGATATATAAATTCATAAAAATCATTAGAAAAAAAAAGAAAATGAAACAGATAATTACTTATACCACTCAGCCAAATTGGGCCAGATACGGGATGGATTTGACATGCTATTAGGAATATGAAGCTTTGACCCCTGTACTATGTGGTGCTCAGTGCGTTGCCATGGTCAACTGAAGTAGTAGTGGTGTTGCTAAATGCAAAAGAAAACAAAACTCAGCAACAAAATATTAAAACAAACAATTATAACCAATGGAAGAACTATTTTTAAAGAATTATAAATTTGAGGAGATATAAACATATTTTATAAAAACAGGTGAGTGCATACAGAAACCATAAGTATACACAATGGAACACCCTCAGCTCTATGTAAGGAAAGATAAAATAAACTACTCACATGGTTTAATAGAAGATTAATGCTGCTGATTGGGGACAAACTAATATAGATGGTCTCTCATATGTGGAATATAATAATAAATAGTAAAATAATAACAAAGTTCAAGGATTAAGAGGCCCTAGTTATTATTTTCTTTTTTTTTTGTTTTTGTTTTTGGGTCACACCCGGCAGTGCTCAGGGGTTACTCCTGGCTCCAGGCTCAGAAATTGCTCCTGGCAGGCACGGGGGACCAGATGGGGCACCGGGATTCGAACCGATGACCTTTTGCATGAAAGGCAAACGCCTTACCTCCATGCTATCTCCCGGGCCCCCCTAGTTATTATTTTCAAGGGAACAACACAAGTAGTGCTCAAAACTTACCCTTGTCACTGCACTCATGGATCACATCTGGTGGTGGTTGGAGGATCATATGTAGTGACAAGTATTGACTCAGTTGAACAAATGTAAGAAAAGTGTCCTACCGGTTGTACTATTGATCTGGCACTTGAGTTACAAACTTTTTTTTTTAATAAAGATAAATTAGTAAACTCAAAATAGATGAGAAGAGAGCCAGACGCATTAGAAAAAATAGCCTAAAGATAGAAATCTTGGTCATTAAAATTCATATTTTAAGAGAAAATTTCACTTTTTCTCCAATATATAAATAATTTTTTTGCTTATTCTTTGTGTTTTATCAGTTCATGATAATTTGAGGTGTGACTTCATTCTTACTAATCTGGTTTACATTAGTGGCTCTTTCTATAATCCCTAGATTTTTCCAATAGCCTTGAAATGTTTTGAATTTTTAATCTTGAAAACATATTTGTTTTTCATATTTTACATAACCTCCTTTTACAATTTCAGTTAAATTTATGTACATAAAGCATTTACATACGGCCTCTTGCTGACACAATACTGATTATAAATGGCCTTTTGGATTTTGCACTTGTATAGTTTTGATTAATTGAAGATAAATATTTGCTTATCTCATGCTTCCTATATCTTTAAATGAAGATGAACACAAATTATAATCTCTTTGTTTCTCATGGTGTAATCTCCAATTATAACCTGGAAATGCTACTGTGTCTTTGAAGTATATTTTAGAACTTCTAAATTTTATCTATAAAAAACTTTCATATTTCCTATTTGATAATATATCCCTGTTTTACTGCACCTTAAAATCTAGTTGGGATATATAGCTTTTTTCTTAAATGTAATCTATTTTAATTCATCCATTAAGCATCACTCCTACATTCAATATCTCCTTTCCTTATATTTTCCAAAACATTTATTTATTCACTCACTTTTGCAAAATAATATTATCATTTCATTTTACTTATTTTATATATTCTTGGAAAACATGACTGGATGATATAACAGGTATCTCTTAGAATATAAAGGTACTCAAGACCCCAGGACAACACATGTTGGTGTGAAATATTGAGGGAACAAGGAGAACAGTGTGATACTGGGAATGAATATTATATTTGCAAGACACATGCATTAACTCTTTGAGCATCTCTCTGGTGTTATATACTTACTCATGTAACTACTATATATATATATACATATATATAGTAGTTACATGAGTAAGTAATTTTGCTCTGGACATTCTATTATATATCAAAATTCAGATTGTTTAAAATATAACACCATGTAAACTTGTTAACCATATGATGAAATGTGAAAACTAATAATTTTGATATATCCATAAATAAGAATATTTGATTAAAGCATTTACTAAACATCTATATGGAGATCATTATTAAATAAGAATGGTTTGGCCAATGAAGGTGGTAAAACCAAAAATATTTTGCTTAAAAAGAATATGTTTTACCCTGGACATTGGAGTTTGGAAATGCATGGTTATATAATGAGATGGTGAAATCAATCAAAAAGTTAGGGAAAACTATTAGTATTTTGAAGTGACTTGAATGTGTGTTTTCATATGTTTATCCTGTAAATTCATTTTCAAACTTTCAGATGTTTACTTATTAAGAGAATCAGAAGGGTTACTCTTTTCTGGTTTGAGATGGTTGGGGCACACACCATTGTTCCCAAGGCTTATTCTTATAATAGTTGCTTTATATATATTGAATATATATATTCTCCCTATTTATACTATTAATTAATTGAATCAATATTGATTTACAGAATGTATGCTTCTATCTTTTAAGGGTATAGTTTTACTAAGCACACACATTTCCAAATGCAACTTTTCTTCCATTACTGACATAGGACCCTGGATTTCCACATTGCATTCCTTTAAACGTTTAATAGCCAGATATTACAAAATCAAACAAAAACTTTATTTGGATATTATCAGCTAATTTGCTAGCTTTTAATATTTTGTTTTCATTATATAGTGTATTATCTTAATTTGTTTCTTTATATAATGTATATTATTTATATCTCTTGGTATTTTTCCTCCTCCCTACTGATTTTGCTGAATATAAAACTTTCTAATTTAATTCATATTGTAGTCAAAAGCAAGACTTCCTGCTTTCTTATAGCTGAATAGTGTTCCATTGTGTGTACATGTGTGTAAGCCTAAATTTCTTTACACACCCATCTCTCATTGGACTTTTTTATTATTTTCAAAGATCAGTAATTATAAATAGTTCCACTGCAAACATATGTGTCCTATTTAAATTAGCATATTTAATTCTTTGGACATATATATAAAATAAAAATTCTACTATCTGGTACTTATATTTTTTGGTAAATCTCCACTTTGATTTATATAGCAGTTAAGCCAGCTTACATTCTCAGAAGAGTGAATAGAGGTACCTAATTCTTAAAATTAATGGACAGAAATTTTTCATTCAATTTTAAATGTTTTTGACTATGGGTCTTCAATTATAAATTAGCTCTTCTCTAAGTATTTATTCCTAAAAACAAACTAAAAATCACTGTTATAATCAATAAAATTTCACACAAGTTTCCATCAGTGTACCAAGTATCGTTCACTTTTGTCACTAACATGGTAGTATATGAACCTGACTATAGCTAATATAATGAGTTTAATTATAGTTAATAGCAAGTTGAATCCTAGAACTGTACTTAAATATTCAAACCACTAACATATTTTGTAATATATTTTGTATTTGTAATAAATTTGAATAGTTCATTTGTCACATATATTAGTTGGTTGTTGTTTGTTTGTTTTTGATTTTTTTGTCTCTATCTTTAGGGTAAGTTGGAGAATGAGGAGAAACATGCCAAAGAAAGAAAATGAGAATAAAAAGAGATCTCAATGATATTTGGTATTCAGCAGAAGTGTACAGAGACATCCAGGAAACACTTGACAAGTCACATGCATTGTACTTTAAGTTTTCCTTTCTTTTTTCTCTTTTAAGTTTTTTCTACTTTTGTCTTTCCTTCCTAATTCCCTCTCTCCCTTTCTTTGTTTTGTTGTTTTATTTTTAATCACATATTACTATGCTTAAATATTATTCTTGTTTCTGTGCCCATGGATCATTTTAGGTGATGTTCTAGGAACAATATGCTGTGACAGACATTAAAACTGGGCTAACTACATGAAAACAAGTGACTCATCTCTAGTGATATCTCTCCAGCTTTATCTCTCCTCCCTTTCTAATCACTTTTTCCCCTTTTGGTTTTCTCTTTTATAATCTTACACTTTTCTATCAGGGATCCTCAAACTTTTTAAACAGGGGCCCAGTTCACTGTCCCTGAGACCATTGGAGGGCCAGACTATAGTAAAAACAAAAATTACGAACAAATTCCTATGCACACTGCATACATCTTATCATGATGTGAAGAAACAAAACGGGAACAAATACAATATATGACCTGTGGGCCGTAGTTTGAGGACCACTGTATGTAGACAATATTAATCACCAGTAGTTGCTTTCTGCTTTCTCTTTTCCAAATTTTACTAAAATAAGACAACAAATTTCCTCACAGAGTAACATTCTTTAGGAAATAAGCCAATGAAGCATGCATTTATGCTTTTAAGTCTCCCTTAAGCATCTAAGTTTTTGAACTTGAAGTTTTATGGTGTTTTATGTATGTGATATGCATAAATGTGATAAACCCAATATTTGTCTAGTGACATCTTTGTTAATATTATATGCTGCATTAGAATATCTTTCATTCCCAACTGAATATGTGAATCATTAAAATAATCTTCATAAACTATTAAAAAAAGAAGCATAAAGATTTTAAAGAATTCTAGCCTCTACTTGTGCAGGTTTCTTAATAAGTACATACATGTATAAATAGACATATAATCTGTTCTGTAAATATAGGTGTCTCAAGTAAATAAATCATATAATAGAAAGATTTTATAAATAGCCTTTAACATGAATTGAATTGAATGTTATGAAGGAAAGTTTTAGTATTAATTATGTGTATTAGAAATATGTTATAAATTCAATCTATGTAAAGAGAAGCACCTTTTACAAATGATATGATCACACACACACACACACACACACATATATATATGTGATAAAATATGTAGCAGTGTCTAGCAAAGAAACAGAAACATTTGAGTATTTACAGGGATACTAGATAGCAGAAAATTACATAGTGATATAAGAAATCACAAATCAATAGAGATTTGTGAGATAAAATCAGAAATCAAATGTGATAATGTACAGAGGTGATTTCTTGGTTGAAAATAAAGAGAAAGTATTACTAGAACTAGAAACTGAGTACATGAACCTGGCTTGGACACTGAAGCTGAAAATTTATAGGAGACATCCATTTGATGTTTAAGAATGGCCAGAGTAGAGCACAGCAGTAGGGTGTTTACCTTGCATGCAGAAGGATGGTTGTTTGAATCCTGGCATCCCATATGGTCCCCCGAGCCTGCCGGGGGCGATTCCTGAGCATAGAACTAGGAGTAGCCCTTGAGCACTTCAAGGTATGAATCAAAAACCAAAAAGAAACAAAAAAAAATAGCGAGAGGAAAGTACTTTGAGCTGTGCCTTCACAAATTACTACCCGTTAACATCCAGACACCTACCTCTGCAGTGTTAAGTCTAGAAAACTATACGAAAGAAGATAAAAAACTATTCTTGAAAAATAAATGCTACAATGATTTCATGAGGCAGATGATACAGATAATCCTATAAGTAGCTTATTTATGTTGTTTTTTTTCCACTCTAAAATATAATGAAGACAACTTTTTTAGCTTGAGATATGATTTACAATATAAACATTATTGTAGGCTTTATATTTGTGCTCTTCTGTTTGCCATTTTCTGAACACATAGATATTACTGCATGAAACAATTTGGAAAAGAGTCTTTAATAGAAACTTCTACTCTTGATTTCCTGTGAATTTTTCTACTAATGTGAAAGCAATTGTTCAATAATATTTCATGAGTGAGATTTAGTGTATAGTATTTAACCTTGCTCACGATTTTAGCACTAAGCAGCAGACTTAATTTGTAAAAAAAAAAAATGCAAAATCTCTTTTTAGAAACATTCTGTTTGTGTACTGTGTTTTCTCTAAATAAATTGACATTTGTTAATTTAATATTATGAGATTATTTAACACCCTTAAATTAAAAATAAAATAATTTTATTTAATAAGAGTATTAAATTTTCTAAATCTGCATGTTATTTTGTTGTGTTTAAGAACAACACTCACTACTTAAGAAATTGTTGATTTCCTGCTTATAAATGCCTTCAATAAGAATTACTCATAGAACAAAAAGTTCAGAACTTTTAAAATAACTTTATTAACATTGAAGTCATGTACTTTTCATCAAGGAAATCAATGGAATTACAAAAACAGCCTAAGGTTCTGGAATTCATCTTTACAGCTATTCTCTAAATTATTATTTAGAAGATAATTAAAAATAAACAAAACAATTGATTTGCTCTGGTGTATATATAATTATACACTGTACTACTAACAAATATTTATTATTAAATTGTCTCGAGTCATATAGATATATATAAATAAAAATAAAATAAGTTCATTGTCAAGTATACAGACATCCTTAGTAATTGCAAAGGTTAACTGGCTGATTTTGTCACAAATTAAGTTACACTTAAACTTTGAAACATTATAGAAAAAAATTTAAGACTCAATGGTAGTTTTATATTAAATAGTATTTTCCTTGTTGATATTTGTATTGCTAAACAACGTGAAAGGGTATAAAGAGTAAATTAGTATCAAATAAAAGTCTGAGATTTTCCTTTCATCGAAATTGTTGTTGAATATTAGTTTTGAGGGATATGAGCAGCTATGCCTTTCTTTATTATTTTGTCTCTTAATTGACTTTTGTGTGATAGCACAGAAGTCCCTCTTGGAAAAGTGAATGTGAATAATTGACACTCTGGTTGTGGCGACGTTCATTATAGACAATTTTGCACTCTAGTTTTATCTTTCCACGTAAAGGGCAGAAAATTGTGATTGAATATATTTTTTTATTCTTCTGACTACCTGTTTAGATTCTCCTTGAATTATTTGACACATTTGGTTTTTTTTTTAGGTATTACCTGTGATCAGAAAGAATCATAATGAGTTATGTCAGAAGAAGCCAATGGTCTGTTTTTCATCTGAAGAATGCTGGATTGCACTTTCATTCATCCCGATGAACTGACAGTGAAACTCTAGATTTAGTTTGACTTTCGATCTGAATCAGGCATTGTGTATATACCCTCCCAAACTCCAACATCATGTTGCTAAAAAAATGGTGCATACAAAGATTTACAAGATAAACATGCATTTTCTCCACTTTTGCGTTTTACAATTGCAAATGGTACTTGATCAGTGTTTCTTTCCACTTAAAAAGATACCAGATTTTAAGACTGAGTTTTTCTATCCAAAAGCAATTGTTGGGGCCGAAGAGATAGCAGTGGAGTAGGGTGTTTGCCGTGCACTCATCATAGCCAGAATAGCCGGTGGTTTGAATCCTGGTAACCCAGATGGTCCCCAGAGCCTGCCAAGAGCGATTTCTCAGCGCAGATCCAGGAGTAATCCCTGAGCGCCGTGGGTGTGACCCACAAACAAAAGCAATTGTTATGATACATCAAAGATGCCAGTCACCGTACAATTTTAGGAGGACTTAGATTGGAAGGTGTACATTGCTCTCATATCTTTATAAATGATGAGTAGTGTGCAAATGTTGATAGAAAGGGCAACAGCACTATTATCGTAGGTAGCTTTAGGTTTGTTTGGGACCCATAAATACTCAATGGAACCACACTGTTAGAAATGAAACTAACACAAGCCAGAGGACTACTATATTCAGCACTTCTAGGAAGTATATTAACAACCTGATAAATTTGATTTCCAGCAAATAGTTGATACAGTAGGGACATTTGATATTAATAGGGATTGTTTAACAACAAGTTGAATGCAGATTATGTTTTCCGTAGAGAGTCTTAAATCTTAATCCTATTGAGTTAGTACTATGCCATTAAAGAATATACTACAGGTATACAGAACTCAACACATAAATCAAATTTTTCATAGAGAGTATCTGGAAGCCAGATTCTCACTTTATTCATCTTTTTCTATAAAATACATGGTTGATGTTTTGTCTTCCTTTATAGATGAAAATTTAAAACATATAATTTCATGTATATAAATATATATATATGTATATATATACACATGATAATTTGGCCTAAATTTCAGTGGAATAAGTTTTGAATATGTTACTTCCTCCATATTATGGGAAAGCTAATAATGTATTCAGGAATCAAATTTATATCATCATGAAGTTTTCAATTAGAAAAACAAAATAGATGTAAATGATGAGGTCTATTGAAAGTTGTTTGGCAGAACTTCATAAGGCAAAACTAATTCCGACCCAAAATTACCAGTTTATTAGCCAACTCTTTTTCCTCTAGAAATCTAGCCTGGCATAAACACTGTGACACAATTCTTCATAGTGACTTATCAGTATAATTATCTCAAACAAATGAAATTTTATTCATTGGAATTTGAGTAAAATATTTCTCACTCACATATTTTTGGTGTTAGTAGTGTATTACCATGAGTATTACTGGCTGTGTCCCCAGGGATCACTACTGGAGGTTCACAAGGGTGTAGATGCATAGCAGGATCAAACCCGAGATTGTCATCTATAATGCAAACAACTTCATCGCTGTAAATATCTCCAGGACACTATTTTATTATCTTATCTAATGCTCCTTTTATATTGTTGTAATATTTTACATATATTGGAACATATACAGTCAGCAAATATTACCACAACTCTACTACCCAAAGATCCATTATAACAAATAGGACAACTATCATACCATCAACAATAGCATCATTTTGACCTTGATAAAATGTATGTTATCCTAAAATCCTATGTATCTATAAGTATGTTTGACAAAAATTTGATTAATTCTTGTTTTGTTTCTTTAAAATGTAATGAGTTTATCACATGAATACTTGTGTAAAATTACAAATTATGAGACAAGAGAAATTATCTAGAAGAGTACATCAATTTATTTTATGTTATTGACTCTGGATCAATCCCACATATCTTCAGGCATCAAGAGTAACCTGCAACCACAGGGTCAGTAGTAATTTCTGAGCACTGCCAGTTGTGGCCACCAAACAAAAATATAAAATTAAAATTACAAGTTCTGACAGTAAAATTTTACTAACATAATTTTTTAACTTCAAGAAATGCTAATTTTAGTATTTTTTCTGAAGCATATTGCTTTTGAATCTATTGCAATATAAGCTCTATATTTCAGTCTATGAGAAATCTACAATCTCAGATGAAAGCTTTATAAACTCTAGACTTAGGTATGAATGTAAATGTATATAAATATAAATTCATGAGAGCTAGCCCCTAAAGATTTACATATCATGTTGAAAAGCAACTCAATTTTCTTTAAACACATGTCCCTTCAAAATATAACTAATGCAAAAGTATTCATGGCATAACTTTAAGTAAGGTGTATATTTAAATAAAACAAGCACAATTTCAATAAAGATATCCATGGATAAGGAATATTGACATAAGAATATAAATAAATATTACATACAAATAGGAATGTGCTATACAGCAAATAGCTTGAAGAAAGGAGTAGAAGTAAGCACATATGGTTCTGAAAGGTTTCTGGAAGACTAGTTTGAAATTTATACTCTTATTCTGGTAGTTCTGTTTGTTTATATTAGGAGGCCTTATCCAGTGGTGCTCCAATGTTACTTCCAGCTTAGTGGTTTAGATTGCTCATGACAATGCTTGGCGAGAAATGTGCCCATTCAACACCAACTTTTTTTATGTCCAAAAAATATGTGCTCTAATGCTTTTTCTTATCTCTTATCTCTCTGATTCTCTTCAAAAGTTTTTATTTTTTCAAAAGTCAACAAACAACAATGAGAAAACAAAACAAAAAAAGAGGGGCCAGAGTTGTGGCACAAGGAGTAAGGAGTCTGCCTTGCCCACACTAGCCAATGACGGACCACAGTTTGATTCCCTGGTGTCCCATATGGTCCCCCAACCCAGGAGCGATTTCTGAGCACATAGCCAGAAGTAACCATTGAGTGTCACCAGGTATGACCCCCAAATGAAAACAACAACAATAACAACAAGAGATAATAATATATATATATTAATGCTGGTAGTGCACTTGTCTTACAATGACCAATTCAGCTTTTATCTCAAAGCATTCCATAAATTTCCCTAAAAGCTACCAGGTACATTCCCTTAGTGTAGAATCAGGATTAACTTTTGTGTACCGCTGAGATCTGTCCCATTACATCTCTCCTCAAAATAATGTTATTTCATCCTGAATTCCTAACCAGTGTTCACATTTTTATCTTTAAAGCAGATAAATGTTGTCAAACAGGTAGTTTAAGGAATTGCCTAAAAGGAGCTGAAGCTGCAATTCAGCCAACAATGTGTTAGTCCTGCACTATCTACCTGATTCAATTCCTTCACCCCATAAGTCTTCTAGAGCCTTCCAGGAGTGATTTCTGAGCAGGGAGCCAGGAATAACCTCTGAGTTAAACCAGATTCACCCCAAAAATTAAACAAAAAAAGAGGAGGAAGAAGATGAAGAGGAGGAAAAAGTCATGATGAAGGAGAAGCAGAAGGAATAAGATGAGGATTAAGAAGGGAACAGGGGGCCCGGGAGATAACATGGAGGTAAGGTGTTTGCCTTTCATGTAAATGGTCATCGGTTCGAATCCCGGTGCCCCATATGGTCCCCCGTGCCTGCCAGGAGCAATTTCTGAGCATGGAGCCAGGAGGAACCCCTGAGCAGCACTGCCGGGTGTGACCCAAAAACCAAAAACCAAAAAAAAAAAAAAAAAAAAAAAAAAAAAAAAAAAAAAAAAAAAAAAAAAAAAAAAAAAAAAAAAAAAAAAAAAAAAAAAAAAAAAAAAAAAAAAAAAAAAAAAAAAAAAAAAAAAAAAAAAAAAAAAAAAAAAAAAAAAAAAAAAAAAAAAAAAAAAAAAAAAAAAAAAAAAA
>PVKC010011276.1:0-24844 GCA_004027635.1 Crocidura indochinensis
CTATTCCACTGATCTGAGGGCCTGTCCTTATTCCAATACCATGCTGTTTTGATAATTATTGCTTTGTAGTAAAGTTTAAGGTTGGGGAAAGTAATAACTCCCATGTTCTTTTCCCCAATGATTGCTTCAGCTATTCTAGGGTGTTTATTGTTCCAAATGAATTTCAAAAGTGCCTGATCCACTTCTTTGAAGAATATCGTGGGGATCTTTAGAGGGATCGCATTAAATCTGTATAATGCCTTGGGTAGTATTGCCATTTTGATGATGTTAATCCTGCCCATCCATGAGCAGGGTATGTGTTTCCATTTCCGCATATACTCTCTTATTTCCTGGAGCAGAGTTTTATAGTTTTCTTTGTATAGGTCCTTCACATTTTTAGTCAAGTTAATTCCAAGATATATGAGTTTGTGTGGCACTATTGTGAATGGGGTTGTTTTTTTAATGTCCATTTCTTCCTTATTACTGTTGGTGTATAAAAATGCCATTGATTTTTGTGTGTTAATCTTGGAGCCTGCCACCTTGCTATATGAGTCTATTGTTTCTAGAAGCTTTTTGTTAGATTCTTTAGTGTTTTCTAAGTAGAGTATCATGTCATCTGCAGAAAGCGAGAGCTTGACTTCTTCCTTTCCTATCTGGATTCCCTTGATATCTTTTTCTTGCCTAATCGCTATAGCGAGTACTTCCAGTGCTATGTTGAATAGGAGTGGTGAGAGAGGACCATCTTGTCTTGTACCAGGATTTAGAGGGAAGGCATTTTGTTTTTCTCCATTGAGGACAATATTTGCCACTGACTTGTGGTAGATGGCCTTAACTATATTGAGAAAGGTTCCTTCCATTCCCATCTTGCTGAGAGTTTTGATCAAGAATGGTGTTGAACCTTATCAAGTGCTTTCTCTGCAACTATTGATATTATCATGTGGTTTTTATTTTTCTTGTTGTTTATGTTGTGTATTATGTTGATAGATATACGGATGTTAAACCAGCCTTGTATTCGAGGGATGAAACCTACTTGATTGTAGTGGATGATCTTCTTAATGAGGCATTGAATCCTATTTGCCAGGATCTTTGCATCTGCATTCATCAGCGATATTGGTCTGTAATTTTCTTTTTTTGTAGCATCTCTGTTTGGTTTAGGTATCAAGGTGATGTTGGCCTCATAAAAGGTATTTGGAATCGTTTCCATTTTTTCGATTTCATGAAAAAGTCTTGCTAGGATTAGTAGTAGTTCCTCTTGGAAAGTTTGAAAGAATTCATTAGTAAATCCATCTGGGCCTGGGCTTTTGTTTTTGGGCAGACATTTGATTACTGTTTTAATTTCATCAATAGTGATGGCAGTGTTTAGATATGCTACATCCTCTTCCTTCAACTGTGGAAGATTATAAGAGTCCAAGAATTTATCCATTTCTTCCAGGTTCTCATTTTTAGTGGCGTAGAGTTTTTCAAAGTAGTTTCTGATTACCCTTTGAATCTCTGCCATATCAGTAGTGATCTCTCCTTTTTCATTCCTGATATGAGTTATCAAGTTTCTTTCTCTCTCTTTCTTTCTTTGTTTTGCCAGTGGTCTATCAATCTTGTTTATTTTTTCAAAGAACCAACTTCTGCTTTCGTTGATCTTTCGGATTGTTTTTTTTGGTTTCCACTTCATTGATTTCTGCTCTCAGCTTTGTTATTTCCTTCTGCCTCCCTATTTTTGGGTCCTTATGTTGAGCACTTTCTAGTTCTATGTTATGCATCATTAAGATACTCAGGTAAGCCCCTTCTTCCTTCCTGATGTGTGCTTGCAAAGTTATAAATTTTCCTCTCAGTACTGCTTTTGCTGTGTCCCATAAGTTCTGATAGTTTGTGTCTTCATTATAGTTTGTTTCCAGGAATATTTTGATTTCCTATTTGATTTCATCCTGGACCCACTGGTTATTCAGTATGAGGCTGTTTAACTTACGGGTGTTAAAGTTTTTCTTCTGTGTTCCTTTGGAATTCACAAATAATTTCAGAGCCTTGGCCCATAAAGGAAGCCTGCAAAATTTCTATCCTCTTGATATTATGCAGATATGTTTTATGTGCCAGCATGTAGTCTATCATGAAGAATGTCCCATGTACATTGGAGAAGAATGTGTATCCAGGTTTCTGGGAATAAAGTGTCCTATATATATCTACTAGGCCTCTTTCTTCCATTTCTCTCTTCAGGTCCAGTATATTCTTGTTGGTTTCAGTCTGGTTGACCTATCCAGTGTTGACAAAGCTGTGATGAGGTCCCCCACAATTATTGTGTTATTATTGATGCTGTGTTTCAGCTTTGCCAACAATTGTATTAAATAATTTGCTGGACTCTCATTTGTGCATATATGTTTAGAAGCGTCATTTCTTCCTGCTCTACGTACCCCTTGATTAATATATAATGTCCATATTTGTCCCTTACAACCTTTCTGAGTATAAAGTTAGCATTATCTGATATTAGTATGGCCACTCCAGCTTTTTTATGGGTGTTGTTTGCTTGGATAATTTTCCTCCAGCCTTTTATTTTGAGTCTATGTTTGTTCTGACTATTCAGGTGCATTTCTTGTAGACAGCAAAATGTTGGATTGAGTTTTTTGATCCATTTAGCCACTCTGTGTCTCTTAACTGGTGCATTTAGTCCATTGACATTGAGAGAGAGAATTGTCCTGGGATTTGCTGACATCTTTATATCGAAGTTTGGTGTGTCTTTTGGGTATTCTTGTCTTAAATTAGGTCTTTCAGCTTTTCTCTTAAGTGTGGTTTTGAGTCTATAAAGTTTCTGAGCTGTTTTTTGTCTGTGAAACCATGTATTTTTCCATCGAACCAGAAAGTGAGTTTTGCTGGGTACAGAATTCTAGGTGAAGCATTCATTTCATTCAGTCTTGTCACAATATCCCACCACTGCTTTCTGACCTTGAGTGTTTCTGGTGACAGGTCTGCTGTAAATCTCAAGGATGCTCCCTTGAATGTGATTTCTTTTTTTGATCTTGTTGTTTGCAGAATTATGTCTCTATTTGTGGGATTCAACATTGTGACTAGGATGTGTCTTGTGGTATTTTTTCTGGGGTTTCTTTTGGTTGGTACTCTTTGGGCATGCAGGATTTGATCACATACATTCTTTAGCTCTGGAAGTTTTCTTTAATGATATTCTTGACCGTTGATTCTTTTTTTTTTTTTTTTTGGTTTTTGGGCCACACCCAGTAATGCTCAGGGGTTACTCCTGGCTATGCGCTCAGAAGTCGCCCCTGGCTGGCCTGGGGGACCATATGGGGCACGGGGGATCGAACCGCGGTCCATCCGAGGCTAGCGTGGTAAGGCAGGCACCTTACCTTCAGCGCCACCGCCCGGCCCCGACCGTTGATTCTTTCTGGAAATTTTCTTCCTGTGTCTCTGGGATTCCAATGATTCTTAAGTTTTTTCTGTTGATCTTATCATAGACTTATATTTTCATCTGCTCCCATTCTTTGACTATATTTTCCATTGTCTGTTCATTTGTTTTAAGTTTTTTTCCAATTTCTCCCACTGTATGGAGTTGTTATTTATCTCATCTTCCACAGCACCAATTCTAATCTCAGCTTCTTCTATCCTGGTGTTGAGCTTATCCATTTTGTCATTCAATTCATTTACTGAGTTTTTCAGCCCTGCTACTTGACATGTTATTTCAGTTTGGAGTTTTGTGACTTCTGTCATCATATTTTCTTGGTTCTTATTAGTGTTCTGTTCAACTCGATCCATGGTTTCTTTGAATTCTTTGAGCATCTTCCATATTGCTTTCCTAAAGTCTTTTTCTGAGAGATTGATTAGTTCGTTGGTCATTATCTGGTCATCAGAATTGTCATCTTCGTTCTCTATGTCTGATGCTGGCCTGTGTTGTTTTCCCATTGTCACACTTGTATTGTGGGTTTTTCTACGTGTTGTGGTGGTATTCATTGGGTAAGTGATGTACGCGGCCACACTCCTCTGGCTCTGCCCTTTCTTGGTGGGTCGATTTGCCTGCAGGAACGCTGATGAGATCCACTCTAACACATGGCAGGAATGCTGGTGAGATAGGATCTCAGGCAGCTGGAAACTGCATCACCCAAGATGGCCTCTGCGCTCCTCTGAGTCCCGGCACAAAGCAGCAGGGATCATTGTGCGTACGTCTCTACCCGCCTCTGAAACAGGCAGCCTCACCCACAGGAACGCTGATGAAATCCACTCTAAGCAGTGGCTGGAACACTGGTGAGATTGGATCTCAGGCAACTGGAAACCGCATCACCCAAAATGGCCTCTGTGCCCCTCTGAGTCCAGGCACAAAGCCAGGGATGAAATTTCTGATGGTAAGCCTTTTTGAGGTCACTTTACTCTTCACATTGACACTCAGAAGAGCTGTAATCAGGTCAAACGGAGAAGACTAATGTCTTTATGAGTCTTACCTGTGTCTGTGCTCTAGTTTATTTAAAATCAGTATGCTTTGAAGATAGAACTTAGAAAAAATTATATTACCTCTTGTATGTTCTCCAATTCTTTGTTCCTTTCCTTTACTTTCAGAATTTGTGATTGTTTATACCTAAATTATTCTTGCTTTGATGCTTTACCTGGCTGATTTCTTCCTAACCTTTTAGTCTAAGTGTGATGTGATCATTTTCCAAAATATGTGTCCATACTGGCCTTGTCAAAGCTAAAGACTCTCCTCATCTTCAATGCATCATGGTGTTTATTTGAGGTACAAAAAAACTATTGTAGTTCTCGATGTATATATATATATATACATATATATATGTATATATAAGTATATATTTACATATATACTTAGCATATATTTTATGTAGGCATTATTTATAACTGAAGAACATTATAATTAGAAAATAAAATGAATATATGTATTTTCAGGTACATACTCATCAGTACATGTAAGTTTTGCATAATGTGATATCTATGTACCACACATATATAATCTACCACTGCATAAATCAGAATTTTTATGAGGATTGATTTGTTAGAATTGATTGAAATGTTGAATCTTACAAAAAAGACATTTCCTTTATTTTTTGTAAAATTTTATTGCAATAACATTGGTTTATAATATTGTTTCTGTTTTATACATACAAAATTAAAAGTTTACATCTATGTATAAAGAGAATTAACACCATCAGGAATCTGTTCTCATTCATTGTTATATTTTATTTTACTGTGGTGACTATGTAATAATAATTATATGTGAACAATTTTTGATAATTATATCAAAGCTTGATTTTAAAAATTAACTCAAAAGGTAAATTGGAAATTATCTTGAACTTGGAGCTGAAGAAATGGCACAGAAGTTATGGTGTTTGCTTTGTATGTTGCCAATCAATGCTCAATCTTTGGCATCATGTAAGTTCCCCCAAGCATCACAAAATTATCCCTCCTGAGCACAAAGCCAAGACTAATTTCTGAACACTACTGGATGTTTCTCAAAAGCAAACCCAGGTGCTTAGAAATCATATTGAACTTGATTAAAATTCAAAACTACGTCACTAAAATTGTACTTAAGATGAATAGATAGCAAAGTTTAATATTACCATTTCCATCATAGAAACAGGAGAGAGTCAAAAGAGAAAGAAAAATACAATGTAATTCATGTACATGCAAATATCCTAATGGGTGGAATAAAAAAATAATAAAATTCAAAATTAATTAGTAGCCAAAATTTTTAACTAAACTACATAAATTATTTTGAAAAAGATCTAAAAGGAAACTTTCTAAATAATGCTTGACGGTGAAGAAATAAATATTTCTTCCCTAATTTCTTACACAAGACAGTGCCTGTTATTACCATTTCTATTCACCATTCCTCTACTTCAGGTTTTAGTCAGAACATTCCGACAAGAATAAGAAATTAAGGAATCCAGATTAATTAGGAAGAAGTAAAATTTATGTATGGATTACATGATTAGTTAAATACAATATAAAATAGATTAAACAAAAGGTGGATTTACATATGCCACTACAATTAGAATTTGATACTAAAGTAATACCATTTACAATTTTAAAAATATATTTTTCATTGTTGCTTTCTGTCATAAAGAAGATAAACTTCTTAAAATTCTGTTTTTGCAAATAAAAATATTCTGTTTTTGAAAATTCTATTTTTGAAGGTAATTTTTGTATATAAACATGTAAATATAATATTGCTCTAAATTAATTGTGTGGACAGACACTTTACATTTTTATAACTCATTTAATTTGGGAGGGGCACACCAGTGATGCTCAGAAATTACTCCTGGCTATGCGCTCAGAAATCACTCCTGGCTTGGGGGATCATATGGGACGATCGAACTGCGGTCTGTCCTAGGCTAGCACCAGCAAGGCAGACAGACACCTTACCACTCTGCGCCACCACTCTGGCCCTCATTTTACTTTTGTATATGTACAAATTAACTTGATGTATAGCTTCAAAATCTATGTGCTATAATTTTCTCTTATATAAAATATTTGTATAAAATTATGATGGGAATATTTAACCAA
The DNA here is from genome assembly GCA_004027635.1 of Crocidura indochinensis. Lineage (NCBI taxonomy): Eukaryota > Metazoa > Chordata > Mammalia > Eulipotyphla > Soricidae > Crocidura > Crocidura indochinensis. Next base: position 6,484 of record PVKC010011276.1, read on the forward strand.
AAATATATAATTGATCAAATTTATAATGAACTTGCTTCCTGAATATTATGTGGCATTGGCAAAAATTTAAAATAGAACACAATAAACAAATATATTCTTTTCATTATGGAACTAATTTTATTTCTTTATTAATTAATTACTGTACCCTGATTTTTTTTTTTTTTGGTTTTTTGGGTCACACCCGGCAGTGCTCAAGGGTTACTCCTGGCTCCATGCTCAGAAATTGCTCCTGGCAGGCACGGGGGACCATATGGGGCACCGAGATTCGAACCGATGACCTTTTGCATGAAAGGCAAACGCCTTACCTTCATGCTATCTCCCGGACCCTGTACCCTGATTATTAATAGTCTCAATACAATTCTAATAAACATTTCAACAAATAAGGATGTAGTGAAAAGGCAACACTCATCCACTGTTTATGGAAATGTCTGATTCAGAATTTATGGAAAACAGCACTAAAACTAAAAATATTCAGAATTGGCAGCTACATAGGGATAGTGGTGGTGGATATCTGGTGGCCAATATAGTACAGCAATATTTTAAGTCTGGGACATATTATTTAGCTATATGTAAATTATAGTACCTTAAATTTTAATTTTTGTTGTAGTTAATGGGTCGGGCGGTGGCGCTGGAGGTAAGGTGCCTGCCTTGTCTGTGCTAGCCTAGGACGGACCACGGTTCGATCCCCCGGTTCCCCATATGGTCCCCCAATCCAGGAGCGACTTCTGAGCGCATACCCAGGAGTAACCCTGAGCGTCACCGGGTGTGACTCAAAAACCAATATATATATATATATATATATATATATATATATATATATATATATATAAGGTAGCAAAGTTATAGTTGTGTTAATGTTTGTTGTATAAATGTCCAGATACCACATCACAAATTTAGCATCACAAATTTGTCCATTACCCTGGACCCACATTTTAAAAAACAGAAGTATATAAATGGGGCAAATTTTCAGTATGTTTTCTAAAATAAAATTTGACAAGCTCTCTAAGATGCATATGAAAACTTAAAAGCCTAAAACAGGTGAAGCAACTCTTACAAAGAAAAATAGCTGGGGCTGGAGCGGTGGTGCAAGTGGTAGGGTGTTTGCCTTGCATGTGCTATCCTAGGATGGACTGCAGTTCGATTCCCCAGCGTCCCTATGGTCACCCAAGCCAGGAGCGATTTCTGAGTGCATACCAGGAGTAACCCCTGAATGTCACCGGGTGTGGCACAAAAAAGCAAAAAAAAAAATCTATATGTCAAATATTTCCTAACTTCAGGATCTACTATAAATGTCATAGTAATCAAAATAGTGTGGTACTGGAGTAAATATCAACGAGCACATCAATGGGATGAATAAAGCAACTTCATAAATAGAAAAAACTTCATGGTGCAAAGATGATGTATATAAGATACTTAAAATCAACCTGCTTCCAGAATATTTATTTAAACATTTTTTATAGGTTAGGCAATACGTTTACCAATGTTTATGTATTGGTGCACAAAGTTATTACATTCCATTGCTATTAAAGCGTCCTAACCCTCCACTCCTACCCATGCCACCTCTGGTTCTTTCCCCATCATGTATCCCCTGTTATATACAATTATTTATATACAATTATGATTTTGGTAAACACTATTCCCTCCCTTAGCTACCACCCATGTGTTTAGACCCTCCATCATTTTTCTTGTGTTACTTCTAGAAATCTGCTCCCACCACCACTCTACCCCAACTGCCCAATCTAGAACACACACAACTCAAAGGGCAAAGGAAACAAAATCAAAAAGTAGCAAGTGAGACAATATGAGGTTTAATTTTTTTTATTTAAAGAAAATGCATCATATAATTAATGTAGCTGATCATTATACATTTGTTTACATATAAATGAAAACAAGTTTATTGAAAAAATGGAAATAAAAGATAAAAAATAAAATGGAAGAGAAACAAAAGAAAAGAAAAATATAGTAACAAGCGCATTTGTGAAATTATTGTATTACCAATAAAATTAACACAATCCAAAATATTTATTAAGCTTTTGTTTTTATATATTCAATCTCTTATATTTGGATGTTCCTTTAGGGATGAAAGCATAAAACAAATGAAGTTGTTCAGAAATTCAAAATTATAATATTTCAGATTTTAGGATCATATACTCAGCTGTCTGGATCCAGGAAGAAGGGCCAGTTCAAACAAGGTAATTGTACTTGTGGACATGATTACAGATGCCAGGCTTTTCCTAAAAGAAAGAAGATATGTGGAATGGTGCCTGCACTTGCTTGAAAAAAAAATGCCCTGATGATATTAGTCCAACAACTGACATATCTGAAGTGTGCTCAGATAGGCATCCCCACAGAAAATCGCAGAGGGGTGATGAGGCTGGGCCATCTGGAAAATAAAGATTCTGGAGGCAGTAAGCATGGCTTCAGCAGGGTGGAGACTTCTAAACTCCCCTCCTAAGATGGCAAGCTTTTTGCTCTGTGGGCAGTTGTAGCCATAATCTTTCATGGCTCAGTTTACATCTCCTTTGAGAAAAGATTGAGTAAAGTCAGAAAGTTTTTGCATAGTGAAATAAACCTGGGATAAACAAAAGACATTCTATTGATTGGTGAAGATATTAACAAACAAGTATTTCAAAATCTGTAAAGTACTCTTAAATCTCAAATGACAAAGAAAAACAATGACATATCACCTCACACCAGTGAGAATTGGCGTGGCTAAATTATTTGCTGTTGGTGAGACTCATTTGGTCCAGGAGAACAACAGTGTGTTGACTTCTTAGAAAAAGTAATATTGGATTTCCCATTTGACCAATTTATACTACTTCTATATATCTGCCCCCAAACATAAAAACATTAATTAGAAAAAATTATAAATACTTATGTTCACTGAAGCTCTCCAGTATATAGAAGCAACCTAAATGTTCAACAGCAGATCATGGTACATATCTAAACTAGAATACTATGCAGCCTCAAGAAAAAATAAAGCTATGCCATTAGCTAGCAACTTGGATGGAAGTAGAGGGTTTCATGCTGAGAGAAATAAGCCAGAGTAGATGGACAAATACCATACAATCTCCCCCATCTGTGGTATTAATAAATACCACAAATAAATAAAGCAAGGCCATGAACAATTTTAGTTGATAAAGTACCCTGGAACATTTTCATATTTATATGTCAAAACATGAACTTTGATCCATAGTTCACTTATACAGCTCATATTAATTCAAAGTGGGCCAGGTGATGTAAACATCTATCTTTTACAACTTTTATAACGTAAAATATGATAAAAAATTGTGTATTTGTTAAGCAAATTTTCATTGACATTATATATAAAGAGAAATCCATACAACTCATAAATCAATCTGCAGAAATGTTTTAAGTGTCTGTCCTTCAAAAATCACTCTTAAGATTATATGGTTGGTTGGCAAATAAGTACATTAATGATGCTAATGTTACTAGGTACTAAGGAAATTCAATTCAAACTAAAATAGATTCCACTACGAATTCATTAGAAGTGACCCTCTGGGTACCAAACAGAGGGAGAAACAAACAAAAAAAATTATTGAGTGAAAACTAATCTTTTTTTCCTGGAGTACAATTTTGTTTATTTGAACATATATATAAATTTATAAAATAAACACACAGAAAACAAAAAAAAGAAAAAAAGAATAGTTCATACTGACTCAGACATGGTTCTAGTTAATACACTGATTCATATAAACTATATATGTGCATATTATTTCCATATACTAATATGTGGAAAATCAAGAATACAAACTAACTGTAATTCTGATACATTTCTGGTAAGAAAGATACTGTCATGCTCTGGAAGAAAAGTTTAACAGTTATGTTTTAAAAGAAAAAGATAATTAGACATAGATTATCAAAAAAGATATGATGATTATCAATACACACATATTACACAGCAACTACTTGCTTTGATATTTTATAGTAAATTTAAATCTATGGGGCCAGAAATATAGTACAGCAGGTAGGGCATTTGCCTTGTACACGGCCAACGTGTTTGATACCTGACATCCCATATGATCACCTGAGCCTGCCAGGAGCGATTTATGAGTGCAGACCCAGTAACCCCTGGATTTTATATATATATATATATATATATATATATATATATATATATATATATATATATATATATATATGTATATACACACATATATTATAAAACTTTAAAATTTTAATAAAATTATATAAATTTTATAAACTATATGTCTGATTTTTTTGGGAGATGATGAATATTAGAGTGAAATTCAGCTTGGATCTGTATTAGTACTTCCATCTTTAAATAACCACCTCTTTAATTTATTTACTTGAAGAACTAAAAACAACTAATTTTGTAAACATAATTCAAATTATAATGGTATGTTGTAAATATTTGTAATAACATTTTCCTGTTTGTATTCTCTATTAAAAGAATAAAAAATGTTAAATGTGAATTTACCATCAAAGCAAATAATCCTAGCTCAAGGTTAAATAATAACTATCTTCATCTACACATAGGTTTATAGCTATCTTATGTATAATTGGCCAGATGATTATTACTGAGTGAATATCAAGTTTTATAAGTTAAATAACATCGAAAAAATGTATTAACTGTGTTGTGTGTCACCCATCTGAGAGGTTCTTGAGGTTGTTGTTTTTATTTAAAATTGACACCATTTAGGGGCCCGGGAGGTAGCATGGAGGTAAGGTGTTTGCCTTTCATGCAAAAGGTCATCGGTTCGAATCCCGGTGCCCCATATGGTCCCCCGTGCCTGCCAGGAGCAATTTCTGAGCATGGAGCCAGGAGTAACCCCTCAGCATTGCCGGATGTGACCCAAAAATAAACCAAAAAAAAAATTGACACCATTTAATCATTCTGATACGAGAAGAGGTAAGAAACTATTTGAGTATGACTTTGAGCACTAGTGTATTCTTTAACTTGAATTTTGAGATCATATGCTTTTCCCTACTATTTCTTGGAAGCTTATATTTCTCTGAACACCTTACTCTCCCAACTACTCCTACTATTACAAGGTTATTTCTATATTTGTAACTTGAGGCAATAGAAATAATATAATTATTTCTTTAGCATCTCAATATTGCCCATCCAACAGTCCTATTACTCTTACACTGTTATTCAAGTAGAATATTTGAGAGGAGATGATCAAAAACAGAAAGAAAATATCAGGAAAAAATTGTTGGGGGATGCAGAATATTATCTTTTCTTTCTTTTTTTTTAAATCTCCTTAATTGGACTAATACATTGAAATCCAAGAGTTTTGATAGAGTCATATTTCTCTTTCACTGCCTTTCCCCCATCTCTGGGCTTTTTATTTATCACTGCCAAGTAATTTGAAAAATATTTAAGAAATTACTTTTTGTGGAAATATGGCCAAAAGTCAGGGAAATAGATATGTTCCTACAAAGCTGAACCTAAAAAAGGCTTCAATGTGAGTAGAAAAAATATTTTGAACAAACCTGGCACTAGTATTTAGGAATTTCTGATGATGATACAAAGATGTTAATTTCAAAGGTGAAATTGTTTGCAACTAAAATGTTGGAAGACTTCCCTGTTTTGATAGAGCTATCCTTTTCCTGCTTTTTTATTTCAGCTTTTAATCTTCATTATAATAATGTACATGGCATAGTACTTCACCACCATAACTGTGGCCAACCAATCGCAATCATGGGACAAAACTTTTGTTGTTTTTGGAAACAAAGAACATGAGAACTGGTATTCACTAGGAAACAAGACCTTTAAGGGGATTGGATAATAGAATCGAGGGGTAGGGCTGATTATGGCTGAGGAAAGCATTCAACTAGGAGAAGAAAGTGGTGCTAAAAGGTGATAAACTGATATATATATATATATATATATGAAACCTATCAGCAATAAAGCTCTAAACCACAGTGTAAACATTTATGTATATTTTAAAAAGTGTCTCTTTTTTAAATATATAGAAGCATACAAGTGTGAAACAAATGGGGATGAGAAGGCATTGGTAGTGAAGGAATTGACATTGACGCATGGTATGCTTAAAACAAAAATCATGAATAACTTTGTAATTTTATGGCGACTATATAAAAATAAAATTTAATCCTGTGACAATGTACTCCAAGGGTGGAGAAATCCCACAACACTTAGGCCAAGTGAATTCCTTTTCAAATGACCCCAATATTTACTGTGCCAGTGCAGGAGTGAAAAAAAAGGCAAAAAGTACAAAACATTTTTTATTTTTTATATATTTTTTATCTTCATTTTGTATTATTATTTTTTCTTATTTTTATTTACCTATCTACTTTTTGTTGATTTCTTTGTTTTGGAGTAGTTATTGAAGTTGTTGTCCCCATTTATATTTATATGTTTTTTTCTTCTTTTCGGTTCTTTCTTTATGTGCTCTGCCATGATTTTTAACTGAAGACCATGGCTTTTTTTGTGGTGCCTATCATTATCACTGGAGTGCTCACTGGATATTTGACACTTTTTGTACTGTTGGGGTGTTTCACCTTCTTTTTCTCCTTCGTCTATCAAACCTACGATGAGAGCCTCTAGATGGATTCTGCCCATTTTAGGCATATTTGACTTTTACCCCAGTTTACTACTTTTCTCTTCTTCAAACAAAACCACATAACTTGAACTATCTAGTCCTGCCTCCCAGTAAGAGGGGGAAATAAGGGAAGCACCAAGACCAAGACTACTAAGTAGTAAGTTAGGTACAGAGGGGACCACATATTCTAGCAGCCCCGTGGGGGGGGGGGGCAGGGGTTAGGGAGGAGGATATGGGATGTAGGATGAACACGGAGGTGTAGGGAGGACAAATCGGTGATGGGGACCCCCCTGATTTTATGTAAATATGTATCTACAATATTATTGTCAACAATATATAAGCCACTATGATCAAAATAAAAATTATATTAAAAAATTCCCATTCAGTCTGTATAAAAAAAGTATACAAAATTACAAAAAAACTCAGCATCTGTAGGCCCATTTCATTTTCCCCTTATCAATACCCACTTTCTTGATTTGGTTTTAGCATCACTTTATTAGTATATAATGACTACAAATATTAAACTCTTATATATATAAATGTTTCTTCTAGCTATTTTACCTCCAGGGTATGATTTTTTCCCACTGTGTGAGAATTAATTTTACTATACTGCTTGGGTCCAATATTCCTAGATACTAAATACCTTGTTTTAGGTCTTTTTACTCCTACTTGCGTTCAAAATCAATAATAACCTATAAATAAAGCAACACTATTCTTAATATAATATTTATTTTCTGATTAGTATCTTTCTAACATTGTTAGGCCAAACACTCTTTTTTAAAAAAAGAAAAAACTACTGTGAGTGATGGGATATAGAGGGTGATTTAGAAAAAAGAACATGGGCATTTAGAATATTATAAGATCTATTAACATTCAGACACAGAATATAAGAATTCAGGAAAAAAATCTAGAAATTGTGATCCAGTTCCTGTAACACAATGCTGGTTTCAGCACTAGTTCTCTGAACTCATTCAGTGGTTGAACCAATTTTTTTAAATATCTTTTTTTTTTTTTTTTGGTTTTTAGGCCACACCCGGTGACGCTCAGGGGTTACTCCTGACTATTCAAAGTCACTCCTGGCAGGCACGGGGGACCATATGGGGAACCAGGGGATCGAACCAAGGTCCGTCCTAAGTTAGCGCAGGCAAGGCAGGCACCTTACCTTCAGCGCCACCGCCCGGCCCCTAAATATATTTTTTTGTAAAATATCGTTTCTTGTTTTAAAGGGCTACACCTTGCTCAGAGCTTACCATGAGTTGTCTCTTTTAAAAAATTTTTTTTTTACTGGGGGCTGGAGCCATGATGCAAGTGATAAGGCATTTGCCTTGCACATGGCTAACCTAGAACGGACCGAGTTTGATCCCCTGGAGTCCCATATGATACCCAAAGCCAGGAGCGATTCCTGAGCACAAAGCCAGGAGTAACCCTGAGCGTCACCAGGTGTGACCCAAAACCAGAAAAAAAATTTTCTCTGGGTCTCATGCAATGTTAATCCTAGTTCTGTTCTCAAGAATTATTACTGGTGATGAGTGGAAGATCATATGGGATGAGATGCTGGAAACCAAACCTGGGTCGGCCACATGCAAGGCAAACTCCTTACCTGCTATACTATATTTCTGGACCCCATCATGAAACAGTTCTGACTACATTTCTTAGTTGTTTTTGTTTGCTTGTTTGTTTTTTCTGCCTGATACAAATAAGACATACCAGCTTTTTTTTCCATCTAAGCTAAGCATGAGACCCTCTAATGAAACTACTCTCTATTCTCAATGCTATAGCTTTAAAATCAACTAAATTCCACTGAAATAGGATCACTAGATGAGAGATCCTCAAAAGTCTGGTACAAAATCCACCATCAGCTCTGAAACTGCAAAAAATAAAATAGTACACTTCTGAAGAGTTATTTGGACTGATCATTGGTTCCCCTTTCCTGAAAACGATTTTCTTTCTCACAGCCTCAATCATATGCATAAGTATTTCTTCCTTAGAGGGCCAGCATTTGACCTTGCTGACTAAGGATCTGAGAGCTATTCATTCATCATGGAAAATTTCCTAAGCAAAGGAATGCATTTATCTTAATTCTCTCCTTATGCTTAGGATTCTTTTCCTGAAAGTTTACATATAATTGAAAAAATAATAGAAAGGAAAGAAGCCCTCATAAAGCATACTATATAGCTCTTTGTATCCAGGTCATACTGGCAAACACTATTCCTAAACTATGAACAGGGCTCTTTGCTTGGACTATTTGGTCAAATCATTTTCCCTGAGTGATCTCTTTATCTGAAGGCATCCCTGTTCTAGCCCCTAATACTTGCCTTAAATGATATCTGGAATTTAGTACTGCTTCTTTTTTACTGGGGAGGGGGGGTAGGGGGCAACACCTGTTTGATGCTCAGGAGTTACTCCTGGCTAAGCGCTCAGAAATCACCCCTGGCTTGGGGAACCATATGGGACACGGGGGGATGGAACCACAGTCCTTCCTTGGCTAGCGCTTGCAAGGCAGACACCTTACCTCTAACGCCACCTCACCGGCCCCAAACTGCTTCTTGTGTATAGTTGAATGATAGGGTTTCAGGCTGCAGAACTATTGAGAAGAACACCAGAGAAGATAACAGCATACATCAAAAATAAGAATTCCAATTGTACTACTGGTGAAAGTTTTTACCAGGAAGGTTTTGAAATGCTGAAATCCATTATAAATACTCCACGAGCACTTTAGGAGGGAAGGAAACTATATGTAGGAAGAGGAATAAAATAAAAATAAAGGAAAATATAAATACCTATTTGATTACTTGTATCATCTATAAATATCCTGAGATGTAAAGTAACAAGAAATAATTGGTAAAATGTGTAAAGTAAACTTTTAGGAGGCATGTTTTTCCTATGGTCACTGCATATTTCATTTCAATTTTTTTGCTTGTCTGTTTTTGTTTGGAGTCACAACTGGCATTGCTCAGGGCTGGTTCTTGCATTCCCAAATCACTTGAACAGATTCTGTGACATAGGAGATGCTAGGATCGAACTCAGGTCAACCACATGCAAAGCAAATGCCCTATCCACTGTGCTATTGCTCCAGCCTCTTATTTAAACGTTTGATTCTGTTAGTGTTAAGTACATAATATACTCAGTATTTTAAACCTATTTTGTAGATATATCACCTGGCAGCAGTTTCTTTAAGCTCATGCTTCAGTTTTTTTGAATTCCAAAATATTAAGTCAGCCTCATTTTAACATACCCTAGTCTTGCACTATCTGTCCATTCCTTGGATATACTTTTCACCGTCTTAGCTGTCAAACTAAAATAGACCAATTCTGTGTCTCAGCACATTCAAATTGCTCAGTCTCATCCTTTGTGGTGCTGTTTAATAACCATCTTATATATTATATCCATGTACCAAATTCTAACTTTTTTATGAACAAGCCTGCTTTTCTATGATTCTGTAACCTCTTAATGTCCTTCTTCCTCAGATCTGGTAATACTCAAGAATCCAAAACTAAAAAATTTAGGGAGATGGATCACAGGAATGGAGCACACACTTTGTACACTCCAGTCAATCAGCCTCTACACCACAAGGATGGCCCGCCTCATACACACAATTTTACATCTGTTAATTAGTATCTGGAACTTACCTCATAGGTCATCTAAATACTAATTGTAACACTGCAATTTTCAACTTCATAATCTTATTCCATGTATGCAGTCATAAATCAGAAAAGGAGAACCAGGCTTGAAAAATAGAAGTTAAGACTCCTCAGATTTACCAACATTTTTATCTTTGATAAATTCTAAATTTTTATCTTTGATAATTCTAAATTCTAGGATTTAACAAGTTTTAGGGGAATAGAAGGCCTTCAACATTCTATAAAGGATATCCCAAGTGAAATATTCTCTACTCTTTTTATGTCCGAAACAAATCCTGCCAACCAGATCTAAAAGCCTTTACTAAAGGCATCAATGCAAACAAAGCACTTCTCACATTTTAAGAATCGATGTGGACATTTAGAAATAGACTGAGAATTTGTATATTAGTTCTCCATCTTTCCTACTCTAGGCAGAAATTTGGGAAGATCTAAAGCAATGTGTCCTAGAATTTAACACAAGCATAGCATCTGGATTTTAGAATGAAATTTCTGGATGCTACCTAGAGCATTTCCTTTTGTTTATTCAGAGTTTAGTAGCATTTCTGATGCCAAATGTTGATTGTTCCTGGCTCCAAGGAATAAGGAAATCCACATGCAATTAGGAAGCAGATTGTAATGGAAAGTATACAAGTATTCAGAGCTCATTTTATTATCACCACTAATTTTCTGAAAGCCTTATTTTTCATATCTATAAAATTACAGGCAGTATTGAGAAGAACATAGCTAACCTTCAATTCCTATTTTGGGTATTAATATTATATAAAGTATAGAGATATCTTAATATCCCTTGAATAGTTTTTGCCAGATTATTAGAAATTTCAACGAGGATAAGTATGAGATATATTCTTATCCCTTTCATTTTATTTATTTTTGTTGTTGTTTGTTTTGGGGCCACATTTGGTGGTACTTAGGAATTACTCTTGGCTCTGTACCTAGCAATTGCTCATGACAGGTTTTGAGGTCCACATGGGATGCCAGGTATCAAACCCAGGTTTGTCCCATCTCAGCCGGGTGCAAGGCAAACTCCCTACCACTGTACTATCACTCTGTCCCACTTTTATTTTTAAAAGTCCATTTTTAATTTTTAATTTTATTTTATTGAAACCATTGTGATTTACAAAATTGTTCATAGTTGGATTTCAAATATACAAGCCTATTTTTCAAAGTCCATTTCTTTGCAATTTTTGTAGAACAAAAGATATGAGACATATTGAGACACACCCTGCCTATTTATATTGTATGAGACCAAGCAAATGCCAACTTTGAAATATTGAAGAATGTATGCTTTAGCTATTACTCATCACCTCCCTCTCAGAGTGGAGATGAGGAGAATCTCTATCACTCAAATGTGAGAAGTGATGCTCCCTGAAATACGATAGCAAGTTTACAGGATGAATGATTTTTCCATTTCTCTTCACCCTTTGGTGTCACCATGCTAAGGGTAATACTAAGCCTTAGGAATCACCTCATTAAACTTGATATCCTGGCTGAACAGATGCTAGTGAGAATGGAATGGAACAAGAGGATGATAATCGTCCTCTAATTAATTTGCAATGGGGAAAAATGTCTTAAAACTTTCCATCTGTGTATCTGCCTCTGTTGTACAAAGGAGCAGAACCCTCAAAGCAATGACAGTGATGATAAAGATGAAAACAACAATGTCTCTGTGTAAGCCCTGGCTCCAGGCAACTCTCAGCTGGGTGATCTTAGTAGAGGGTAGAGATATGGAACTCCCTCCCTTGGGAATGTCTGGAAATCACATCCTGGCTAAATGTTTGGGTCGTAAGGCTGCTGTTTTTCAATTAAAAAATCTTTTAGCAAAATGAAAGATCAGGAAAAACAAAATTTTAAGTAATTGGGAGACAGGAAATAACTGAAAGAAGCTGAAAACTCAGATTTTTAATTTGCCTTTGGAGACTGTGACTTAAGAAAACTTACAAATATAAGGCTGCCAGAGTTGGAAATATCTCAGAGAGGCAATCTAACACTGTCATGTTTTAGAAGAAAAAATGACAAAGAGGTCTATGGATTTATTCATAGTCACACAGTGAAAAGATCCAGATTAGGCAGCAATTGCTAGAGTTCTTGACAGAAACAAAGGGCTCTGAAGAATAAAAAACAAGTGAGAAAAAGGTCAAGACACTGGCTTCAACTAATTTCTACTATCATTTGGGGAGTGACTATTTAGGAGAAAGACAACAGGAATTAATGAAGGAGGTTCATAGCTTGCTGAATTAATGGTGTCATTTACCAAAATGGAGGAATGGGAGACAGATCCAACAAAGAGTTCAAGACAAGGATCCTCTTTGAAAGGGAAATTGTCTTAAAATGACAATTAATTATTTAGCCTGAAAGTTCAAGAGAAAGATTCAGATTTGAGAGACAGCATGTAGTAGGTGATCAAAGTCATGGGAGTCCTTGAGTAGGAATTTGTAAAGAGTTTAGAAAACTGAGCCCTTGGTAAACATTGGCACTTGAGAGGCAGAAGAAAAAAAGAGATGGGAGAAAAAAAATGTGGACAGAAGAGCAATGTGAAGGAATTAATTAAAGTAGTAAACACTATGAGAGTCAAGAATAGCTCCAGGGGCCCAGAATATAGTGGGTAATACATTTGCCTAGCATGCAGCTGACCAGGATTCAATCCCAAGCATCCCATGTGCTACTCTGAACATGCCAGGAGTAATTTTGAGGACAGAGCCAAAAGTAACCTCTGAGTGCCACCAGGAATGACTCCAAAGCAAAACAAAAATAGTTCTAGAACCTATAGAGTCCTTGTATACCCTACCCAGGGTACCAGGCCTTTTATTCTTTGCTAGTCTGACTATACTTCCATTGTCAGGACGAGGCAGAAAATGCAAATATATTGTTTTGCATTCTGTGTGTGTGTGTGTGTTTTGTGTGTTTTTGGAGTGGCCACAGCCTATTCCTGGCTTTGTGTCCAAAAGTAGCCCCTGGTCACTTAGGAATACTGGGGCAACCATAATAGGTTCCAGGGATCAATCCGGGTTGACCATAAGGCCGGCAGGGAAGGCAAGTGTCTTATTTCCTAGATTATTTATCCAACACTGAATGTCTTTTTTTTTTTTTAGAAGGTTCATTCTAGGGGATTTTGTAATAAACCCATTGAGGTAACTGTAACTTTTGAGTAACAGCAAACAGAATTTTACAAAGTGGTTAATTTAGGGAAAAAAAACTGAGATGGGCCCCAGGATATGGCTCACCTGGTATAGCACCTACCTAACACATGGGACACTGAATTCCATTTCTGGCACCCTCGTTTTCCCTTCTTAACCCTCCAAGCATGATAATATTATGAGGCTCCTGGTGAAAAGAGCAGATCCCAAACATAATTCAATCTGGTATCTCTAGAATTATCTTCCACTGAGAGAATTCCCTCAACACACCAACCATCCCACTTTTAGTATACAACATGAGTCCATGTTTATATATATATAAACATATATGTTTATACAGATGTGGCAGCATCTCTGAAGTTATAGCAATATAATAAGCAGATTTTGTAGGTTTACAAAACAGATGAAAAATGAGAGAAATGAAATGTAGTTGAGCAAGTAAAAGCAAATAAGATGGTGGTTAAATTCCAATATTTAAGTGGAAATATATGGGACTGGAGTGATTGCACAACAAATAGAGTGTTTGCCTTACACACAGCTGACCTGGGAAAGACTTGCGTTTGATCCCTGATATTCCATATGGTCCCCCAAGCCTGCCAGGAGTGATTTCTGAGTGCAGAGCCAGGAATGACCCCTGAGCACTGCTGAGTGTGGCCCAAAACAAAACAACAACAACAAAATTTAAACAATAAATGGAAGTAAAGATTTTTTTTTTAATATCAGTTTCTCTAATTCAGAAAAGCATCATTAGCTATTGTGCAATAAGCTTCCACTGTGTATTCTTAAACTTAAAAACTGAAAATATGGGGCTGGGCGGTGGCGCTGCAGGTAAGGTGCCTGCCTTGCCTGTGCTAACCTAGGACAGACCGCGGTTCGATCCCCCGGTTCCCCATATGGTCCCCCGTGCCTGCCAGGAGCGATTTCTGAGCGACTAGCCAGGAGTAACCCCTGAGCGTCACCGGGTGTGGCCCAAAAACCAAAAAGAAAAAAAAAAGTAAAAAAAAAAACTGAAAATATGTTTCCAAAAGAATTTCAAGTCATTATATGTATTGAGGCTAGAAAGAGAGAACAGTAGGTAGGGCAACTTCCTTGCATGCAGTCTACATATGGTTCTTTGACTCCATCAAAAGTTATTCCTGAATTAGAGGTAGGAGTAAAAAATAGTCATAACTACATGTAATTTTAAAATTCTAATCCAAGAATGTATTTCTCAAACTAAATTTATAACCAAGATGATGGGATAAATAGATCAGGACTTGAGAATCTGTAGGGTCAGGACTCTACAAATTGATTCATTCAGAGTCAGAAGCTGTAGAAAAAAGAATACCAGGGTAAGAATATAGAGACCCAAGTTCCAAACGTGATCATGCATCAATGAGTTATTATTCCATGAAATTTCTTTATTCAAGAAATGTTTCTTGAGAAATAGGTGACAAAACTTCTATATTAGGTCCTCAAAACCATAGCAACATGTCAAATACCATTCATTTATGCTGAGGTAAAGTTCTAGGGACAAAGCAAGAAAATGACTAGCTGGGAATCAGAACTAGAGAGGAGAAGGAGGAAGAAATGTTAGCAGTGTGAGAAAGGAAAAGAGGAAGAAAAGAGGATAGGAGAATAAATAAGTGAAGAATATAGAAAAAAGGAATAGGATTTTAAATATTTTTGCATTTAGAACAAATATTGGATAAGCTCAAAAATTGGATACAACTCATCTGTTGTATATACAAAAGCAAAGCAAGGGATTATAAAACAAGGACAAACACTTAATCTTTTATTGTAAAGCTAAGATAACCAAATAGTTGCATGTGTGGGGAGAATGGAAAGGAAGAGTGGACAGCATAAGAGCAGTCAGGAACAGTCTGGATCACTTTTATAATGATCAAAATACAATCGCTTTTTATATCAAAACCATGAAGATTATTGCAGCTGTCACATAAACCTTAAAAGGTAATTAAAAAACAGGTGTTTATTTTTTAAGAGTTTGTAGGGTAAGTTTATAATCCTCTATATTGTCATGTGTCTGCAATTGCAGGTGGAAACACACAGAGCAGAGAAAGGATAAAGGCTTGCTAGTATATTCCCCAGATTATGGGTTCATCCAGAAAGCAGATAAATAGATTGGTGGTGTGGACTGAAGCTGAGCAAGTTATTTAATCAAGTTAGGATTGTGAAGTCATTGAAGATCTTGTTATTTATGAGAATATAATCAAAAGTTTGTTTTATTAAGATGAAATCATCTTCATTACTGGTTGTCTAGGCAATGAGAAACTCAAACTATGAAAGATTAATAATCAGGAAGTGTTTCAGCCACTTGTCTTCAGTTCTTTATCTGCATAAAGATGGATTGGGGTAAGCAACTAAAATAGGGTTGCAATCTGTTCAGACCTTTTACCTCTCAGTTCATGAGTAAGCAAATGAAGAACCACTGGCAATTCTCAGAAATAAGTACCATACTAGACTAAGATACTATAGAAGACCTGCAAGAATTTGTCATTGTTTCTTTCTCAAAGAAGAAATACAAATGGCCAAAGGAACATGAAAAGATGCTCCACATCACTAATTATCAGGGAGATGGAAATCAAAACAACAATGGGGTACCATCTCATGCCACAGAGACTGGCACACATCACAAAGTTCAAGAATACTAAGTGCTGGTGGAGATATGGGGAGAAAGGAACTCTCATTCACTGCTGGTAGGAAAACAATATGGAGATTTGTCAAAAAACTGGAAATTGAACTTCCATATGATCCAGCTATACCACTCCTAGGGATATATCTTAGGAACACAAAAATGAAATACAAAAATCCTTTCCTCACACCTGTATTCATCGCAACACTATTTACAATAGTCAGACTCTGGAAACAACTAAGATGCCCTTTAACAGAAAAATGGATAAAGAAACTGTGGTACATATACATAATGGAATATTATGCAGCCGCCAGGAGAGATGAAGTCATGAAATTTTCATATACATGAATGGACATGAAAACTCTTATGCTGAGTGAAATAAGTCAGAGAGGTAGAGAGAGACACACATGAGAGTCTCACTTATCTATAGGTTTTAAGGACAATAAAAGACATTATTATAATAATGCCCAGAGATGAGGGCTGGAAGGGCCAGCTTATGATATAAAACTCACCTTAAGGTGGGGAGAGTGCAGTTAGAACTCTAACAACTACCATGACAATGCTAATGAGTGAGAGAAGTAGAATGTCTGTCTCGAATACAGGCAGGGGATGTGGGTGGAAGGATATGGGGTGCATTGGTGATGGGAATATTGCACAGGTGAAGAGGGTGTTCTTTTTTGTGACTAAAACCCAACTACAGTCATGTTTGTAATCACAATCTTTAAATAAAAAATAAAAATAATAATTTGTCATTGTATATTGTATGTTGTTAATTTTTAAAATTGACTGTATCTTAAAATTTTCCAATCATTTAGATTCATTTCATTAAACTCCAAATTACCATTTCTAGCATTTCTTAGGTGCAGAGGCCATACCATATATGTATTTTTACTTTCCCCATGTTAGTTACAGAGTAGGAACATAATGTATGTTTATGAATGAATCCTTTCAGGGATCTGTCATGAAATCCAAACTCTCAAGTGTTTAATAACAGTTTGAAATTAATCTTCCAACCCTTTCATTCTTCTCGAGAGGCTATTTTCCCTGATTATCTCTACACACCTTTGCATTGACTTCCTTAAGTTCTGACTTCTCCAAATCCAAGAATGAGTAGCCATTATTTATACTACCAGTTCATTTTTCTTTAAGTAAAAACAGAAAAATATGCAGATCAGCACAAAAGTATTTGTTTATCTCAAGAGGTTGGGTTGCCTCTGTGTACCACTCCCATGATTTTCCATTGTGAGTTCCCAGACGTGTTGGATAAGGCTCAGTATTCTTTAGTTTATTTCATGTCTTTCCTAGCCAGTTCCTTGGGAGGAAAGTGAGCAAGTTACATCTGAAACCTCAGATCTAAGTATTATGGATTTATCCGGCATCCAATCTTCAACCTTTTTAAATTTCAGCTCAATAATATTGCCTTTCTGGCAAGGGCTATACACACACATTCTGTGAGGTGTTTGAGGAAAAAAAAAGTTAAATATTTCACCTTGTTACTTCTTGCCCTCCCTGAAATAGTAAACTGGACTTTGGATTGGGGAAGAATTTTATCCTGAAGCCATCTGGCGGGACACAGGAAATGTCTTTTTATATTTTGCTTTCTTCAGGAGTTCCAGGCAAGTTAGATTCATGCTTGCCTCACCAACAGAAAAGGAAATGATTATGGTTTCTGGGGGTTCTTTATTGCAGAGCAATAGGGTCAAGGTGGAATGGAAGATGGAAAATAAGAGATTATTATGCTTCCATTTCCATTACCATTTTGGGGACTAGTCTATAGACTAACCACTAAGGCCTCTCTTTCCATAGTATGAGCTAGGGATTATTTCATATATTTATAACTGATTAATAATCATGAAGCAAACACTTCTAGTGAATGTTTGCAAAGCACTGACTAGAAATGAAAGATCAACACTATCCTCTTAACTTGTTTTACTTGTGTTTTGTGGTTACTCCTGGCTCTGGCACTCTAAAATTACTCCTGACAAGCTCAGAGGACCATATGTGATGCCAGAGATGTTAGGTTGGCCATGTTCAAGGCAAGCATTCTACTTGCTCTGGCCCCTCTTCTTGACTTCTACAGGTTAACTTATTTATCTAAATTAGGATAACTTTGACTTCCTTTTCCATACACAAATAGTTCCTGTCCTAATTAGATAAGAATTATTCAACATGATTTCTGATACATTTCCTTTTCTCACTTCTATAAGACACACATTCATTTAAATAATATTGAATAGAGAAATGACATTTAAACAAACTCTGAGTCCTTCATCAGTCTCTGGAGTTCGAAACATAGGAAGCAAGTGTTACTAAACAATTACATATAATATTACAGAGTAAAACATGGTTATCCAATAAGGAATTTAGAATATTCTTAGCATATTATTGTCCTGTGTCACATTT
>PVKC010011277.1:0-24798 GCA_004027635.1 Crocidura indochinensis
GGAGGAGGGCCAGTCTTGAAACAGCTTTACCCTTCCTAAGCAACATAATCATAGAGTTATACCAGCTTCCCCCACATGTCAATAAGTGCTGTTATTATTAATTTGAGTGGTATTACTTTGGGTTTTATTTTTTCATAGAGCTAAAAATTCCACCTAATTTTTTTGTAAATGTAATCTTTATATTAGATATAGAAAGTGTCATATTTTAACAGCAAATTGCCTTTACTCTTTTAGTATCTTTTCTAAAGTGATTCATTTAATATAAAAAATAGTAAAAAAAAAGGAAATTCAATGACTTAAAATCTTTCAGAACATCAAAAATAATAGTTGTTTAAAAAGATTTTAGCCCCTTTAGTTAGACTTATATAAACATTCAAATGGAATGTAAAATAATGTGCTATTGTAGAAAATAAAATATGCAAACTTTTATTAAGTACCCACATTTATTGTATCCACTGTAATTAATGAGTTTTGATTGTATTGACTGTAATTGTAAGGGAGAATGACATCAATTTATTTCATTTTTAAAGCTACTGGATATACAGATTTGCATTAAAATTGCATATTTTACAAATGTCCCCCATTCATTTGGTACATACTAACATTTCACAATGCATAATATATGATTCCATTTTCATAACTGTATTGTAAATTTGGTGTAGAAATTCAAGATTAATGGCTCACCTTTGAAAATAAATGTATGTTTTTATGTACTAGTTAAAATGGTCAGGGCCGGAGAGGTGGCACTAGAGGTAAGGTGTCTGCCTTGCAAGTGCTAGCCAAGAAAGGACTGTGGTTCGATCCCCCGGCGTCCCATATGGCCCACCAAACCAGGGGTGATTTCTGAGCACTTAGTCAGAAGTAACCCCTGAGCATCAAATGGGTGTGGCCTCCCCCAAAAAGGTCTACAATAATGTTATTTGACATTACAAATTTATGTTTAAAAATTAATACACTATTTTTATTGAACATAACTTTATTACTCATCAGAAAATAAATTTGAGAATGCTGATTACATATGTTTTTTAGTAGACACAAAACATTTTGTATATATATTGCCTTAAGGCATTATATGATGGGATTATAGTTTCTGCATATCTGGTAATTCACATTCTGCATTTTTTATAAAACTGCAATAAATTTCATGACTTGAAATCTATCAATTCAAGATTCAAGCTGCTAAAGATCTGCTTCTATATTACTTATGTTTATTGGAGAAAATTTTGTTCCTTAGAGGTTGTTTAGAGGTAGACCATAATTTTTATCCAAATACAGTTTTCCAGAGGGCAGCTTAAAATATGCAAGCAAGTTTCATAAAAAGAAAGTCAAAAACAGAGAAATATAATAAAATATTTAAAAAAGAGTCCAAAGATAGAGATTCATTGTTCAATTTTTTTCTTCAAAATAGAATAGATATAGCAATAGTTAATTTTACAAAGAAATGGTAGCAAGCAAGATCCTCGCTTTGTATTTAAACATGAAATAAGGATAGCACAGACTTTTCTAGAATATTTTTTTGAGATGGCGTTGGGTATCATTGTTAACTATATGGCTTCTCATCATGCCAACAATGGTATAAACATATGGTATGAAGTTCACCTAGGGGATATTGGTGGAAGGAGGTTAACAAAAAAAATTAAAACAAAATAATTAAAAAAAAGTGGGATTGGCCCTGATTCATTGTATGTCTGAAATCCAACATTAAGGACTTTGTAAATGATATGGTTTCAGTAAAATAAAATAAATTAGTTAACTGAATGCTTACTTAATTTATAAAGAATAATATTCTGTTGTTTGATATTACTATGTCGATGAATAATAAACAATTTATTTGATATTTCAAATTATTTTATTTTTTATTTTATTGGTTTGTAATTCTATCAAATTTTGAATGTTTTGCTCCATGCCTTTGTGTATCTGTCAGCATTTGCCGCATAATTTCAATGCTTGCCACTGTTTTAAAGATCTCACTGTCTATTTTTACTTTGATAGCCATCAGATTACATTGAGACTAGAATTTTATTCTGTTGCTCATAGTCAATTTTTTTGCTTTAGTTTTTAAGTCTATTGATTGTGTAGTAATTTTCTTTCACCTCTTTAATTTACAGTGAGTGAATAGTCACCTCATGATCCACATCTTTATTGGAATCAGCAAAATTTTATATTTTTGATGGTGAATTAGTATTCCTGAGTACATATACACCATATGCATATATACACAGATTATACACAGATAGATATTTGATCAGTAATGTTTTGGTTATTATGAATGATTCTAATACCAATATAGGTATGTAAATATAACTTCAAATTAGTTTATTTCCTGTTCATACAATAGCTACCAAGGGACAGCTGGATACTTCAGAAATCCCACTTAATTTTTTACACAAATTACAGCATTTTCCAGAAGCTATGTTTATTATGTTTCCAAGAGATTGGATTTTTTTTAGGGTTTTTTTGGGCCACACTCGGCGGTGGTCAGGAATTTCTCCTGGCTATCTGCTCAGAAATAGCCCCTGGCAGGCACGGGGGACCATATGGAACACTGGGTTTTGAACCAATGACCTTCTGCATGAAAGGCAAACGCCTTACCTCCATGCTATCTCTCCGGCCCCTAGATTGGAATTTTTTCTCAATGTCCTCAATAACAATTGTGTCCAGTGTTTTAGTTCTACTTTTAATTTACTTAGCATCAGAGTTGAGTCTCCAATCATATATTAGTCACAAAGGCTATTGGGTGAATAGAGGTATAAATCTCTGTTCATTTGTTGGTATCCTTTTGTTTACAGTTATCCATTTTGACATAATGTCTTTGTTATAGTAAGTATTTTTAAAATTTTTATATAGTGATATAGTTTTCTATCACTATATAGTGATATATTGTTTATATATAGGGTATATAGATTATATAATATACTTTAGATAAAATATATTATATGCTATATAATATATATTCTTTTATATTTATATAAATTAAGCTACTTTAATAAGGAAAACTATATCACAATATATCACCATATATATCACTGTATATAGTGATATAGTTTTCCTTCTTAAAGTAGCTTCATTTTCTCTATTGGAAAATTTTGGCTTCCTTATATTAGAGATTTACAATTTCTTGGGTTTATTTCAGAACTCTATTACATTGATCTTTGCTTATATTTTTACTCTGAGCTGTTTTATATGTGTATTGATTTTTGTTTGGGGGCAGCACCTGGCTGTCTTCAGGGATTGCTCCTTAAATTACAGAATGATTTCTGCTGGGCTCAGGGAGCCATATGCCACGTAATATCTGAATGTGGCATAGTGGACAAAAACATCTTAGACAGATCTTTACATGGTTGGATCTTCTCTCCAGTCCCTTAACTTTTAATTATTAATGGTCTTAATATAGTTAGGAAAAAGGTGTTTGGAACTCCAATTTTCTTTTATCCCTCATACAGTAAAAAGGCATTTGAGATCTCAAGTGATTTTATTCATATTTTAAAATGTTATTTTTCTATGTTCTTAAGAAATAACTATTGGAATTTTGTAAGAATTAAATATGCACACTGATTTTAGTAATATGACCATTTTAATCATTTTTACGGATCATTGAGCTATGAGTGTTCTATTTTTATATATTTCATTGATTGTGTAGTAATTTTTACACTATTTCTTAAGTTTAATACAGAGTATTTTATCATTCATTTGCTTATATATCATTATTCTGAATCATATTTTCAAGACTATATTGAGAATAGTGGCAAAATTAGACATCCTTTATCTAGTTTCATAAAAAGTTAAAAGCTTTCAATTTCCATTATTCATGGAGTGTATTGTCAGCTAAATATTTATCTTATAGTTTTAATTAGATTATTGAACGTTTGTTCTATTCCAAATATTTTAAATGTAGTTAAAATTTTCAATGCTTCTTTATCTTCTCAATGCTTTTTTTATTGACATTATCACTTTACTCTAAACATCTTTTGTTGCATCATATTATGTGAATTGCTATGTTTATGTTGACTTATCTTTATTGGGGTAAATATCACTTGGCATTCATGAAATATCTTCAACATGTATTTTTGAAATCAATTTGAAAAACCTTGGGTTTTTTTTATCATACCTCCTCTTTCTATACAGTCAGTGTAAAGAACACAGTCTGTGGTAAGAATTGGGAGGCCTTATCTTTTCTTTTCTTTTCTTTATATATATATATATATATATATATATATATATATATATATATATATATATATAAAATCCTTCACCAGTGCAACATTCCCATGGCCAATATCCCAAGTTTCCTTCCTCCCCACCCCACACCGGCCAGCACTTTGACAGGCTTTTTACTACCCTCATTCAGTCACATTTGGTTAGGTTGTTCTCAGTGTAATTATTTCTGAGACTGCACTAAACAATCCCTGTGGTGAGCTTCATGTCAGGAGCTGGGCACTCCAGTCCTCCTCTATTTTGTCTCTGAGAATTATTACACAAATGTTTTTCAATTTTCTCAAAACTCTTAGATGAGTGAGACCATTGTGTGTTTATCTCTCTCCCTCTGACTTATTTCACTCAGCAAAATAAAATTCCATATACATCATGTATAGGAAAACCTTGTTGAGTGTTTATATATCTATATTCATCAGAGACAATCAATAGTTTTCTTCCTCATATGCTTTCCTTTTCTGGCTTTAGAATTAAAGTATATATGTTGGGTGAAAATTAATAAGACTGATATGATACTTCCAGACATCAAAATAATTGCATTTTCCTGTCTAGATGAAGCAATATCTTATTCATGGATAATTATTGTTTGATTATTAACAGAATTTCTTATTCTTCAGAGAACCTGTCGATATCCAGAAACTTGAAAGATGTGATAGAACCCTTGGATCATATTCAGCACAAGAGATTTATAAAGGTGTGAAAATCCTCCCTTATTTCCTAGTCAAGATTACACTTAGAATAATTTCAAATGAAACAGGATCTCTTCTATGAGTTGTTCAATAATAGCATAAATGTCAATAAATATATTATTCACAATTTACTGGATGTTTGATGAAACCATTGTTACTAAGTTACTAAGTATAGTAAATTAGAGACCCATATAGGAGCCAAAAAACCTGGCACCAACATAGGCCAACAAACAGTGTTATAACAGAAAATAATTTTCTTTTTACTCATGAACACATAACTAAAAGCTGTTTAGCTTGCTAGTATACGGCTCAGGGGGACTTTTAGAAGGAATCAATGCTGAATTCCCCAAAGTGAAACAAAACACAAAACAAATCCAAATTTCAAGTAAAAATTGAAGCTAAACATAGTCAAATCCAAACAGCAAACAAAATAGATCTCATTTAAGACTAAATGCTACCACAGGAGGGACAGGAATAAGGTAAAAAAACTTTTGATATTTCTTTTTGTATTTCAAATAAAACAAAGTTCTCAAATGTCATAATGTTCTAAATTGGCCAAAACAAAAGCCCCAAATTGCAGAGAAAACTTATCGTGCTATTGAATAAATTACAGTGTCAATTTTTAAAAAAGGTATCTATTGAAGACATACATAGTGTTGAGTATTTCAACTCCAAATTAGACTGTTATATGTTCTCAGTCAAGAGAAAACTTAAGAAAGTTACCACCACCTTACAAGGAATAGTAGGGATGGTTGGAGAGATGAAGGAGAATCTCAGCACTTGCCAGAGTTCTGGGCACATCAATGGGGTCCATAAGTTATGAAACAAATATTTCAGTGAGTAGAACAAGGATCCTGGTACGAATTTCATACTCTCTGGGGCTTTGTCTCTTTTCTTCTCCATCTTTATTCAAACTAAAGGTTGAATGATTCAGATTTTTTTCTCATTGGTAAGGTTTCCTTGTGAGGTATAATTCTTAATTCTGACCCACTTAAGGGAAAACCAAAGGTAATCTAGGTAATCTAGATAGTTCTTTTAATATTTTACTTTTTAGAATCTTTCAATATACCAGCTGATGGATGAATTTTGGAAGCCTTGATTAATAATTCAAACATCATTCAAAACCCCACAATAGCTAATCAGCTCTCTTCTCCACCTGGCTGCAAGAAACCCTTTTGAAATTTCACATCTCAATTTTTACTTCCTGATTTTTCTCTGTTATCTTAACTTCCACTGTGTCATACGGAAATGTGTGTCTCTGAGGACATTTTTATGATCCTCCTTCAAAGGGAGCCACTTTCTTTTTCAGGACTGGGTTCTGCTTCCACGAGTTTAGTATGAGATATTTGGTGAGATCCTGACGACTCTGGAGTGGAATAAAAGAGAAAAGATTCTTTGCATGTTGGCATGCTTGCAGCATTAAACAAAACTCAAGAAGTTTCTTTAGGGGTTTTGCATTTATCAAGGAACTTGTGTACTTCCTTAGGGATCTTAAAGTTGTTTCTAGCAGATGTCACTGACATTTATCTTTATCCATTAATTTTTCAGCGATATCACACCCAGTGGACTCACAATATCCCATTGAGTCATGAAATAAGAGTACCAGTAGCTAGTTCAGGGAAGATATGGTACACAATTAACTGGGACAGGGCACATACTGCTGACACAACTAACTGATGCAGGAAATCCACATGAATGTCTCTGTTGCTCTGAACTATGCCATTCTTTGTGCCTTAGATCAAAGCTCCTTGTTTTGGGTTGACAAGAACCTAGTGACATAGTGCAAGCTTTTCAGCTGCCATAAATTTCAGAGAAAAGTGATCTTTATGCACATGCATAAATTAATATCTTTATAATTAGTTTTCTACTAATCTCATTAGACAATATATCCCCAATCATACTACTCTGGGGATATTCTTGTATTATTTTTGGTGGCTGTGTGATTTAGGGATAAACAAACATTGAACACAGATAGTAAGAAAAATACACAGAAAGGCAATAATTTTTAGGAAGTGGTTTTTCTTTTCAGGTATTGTTTCTTACCTTGATGAGTTACCAAGTGAGATGCAAAAAGGAAAAATATCACTCTTAATTAATTTTAAATGTAATTGCAGTCCTTCTGTCTATTAAATTGTTCTGTCTATCCTCCCAGAGAGCTACTCTCACATAGAAGTGATGAGGCATACCATAACCTGCTTTTCATTGTAAAGCTCACATACATTTCACAGCTGGAGTCATTGTTAGGACCTGACCACTAATTTCTCATGCTGATTTTATATAGGTCATGAAGAGCCAGAAAAACCTTTGAAAAACATGGGTTATTATTTATAAATTCTCCAGGTTCAGAATATACAGTTAGAAAAGAGGAGAATAGATCTGGGCTTTCATTTTGCATAGAACATCTTCATTACAAGCAAATAATAAATATAGTGAAAGGTGGCCTATGTAATGTGAAGATTATCTAAAAATCAATCACTAATTAACTGATAAAATATTAAGCTGAATATGTAGAGAAACCTTTCATCTCATCAAAACTAGGAAAGTAATATGCATGAGGAATAAAAAATAATAATCTAGTAGATATCATAGCGTTCAGGGCACATAAGTAGTGTATAGTCAACTCCAATTCCATTCTAGCACCAAATGGACACATGAGCAATGTTAAGGGAAGCACTTTGGTACATAGGTGACTTGAGTAATTTCCAGCACCAAACAAAGTAAGCAAATAACACCCTCAGTGTATTTTAATTACCTATCCAGTTGGCCAAGAATTTTCAACAAATAAATCCCTTCGACATGAGCTTGAGGAGTGTTTAGAAGACTAAAAAAATATAAAATAAGGGGCCTGGGAGATAGCATGGAGGTAAGGCATTTGCCTTTCATGCAAAAGGTCATCGGTTCGAATCCCAGTGCCCCATATGGTTACCCGTGCCTGCCAGGAGCAATTTCTGAGCATGGAGTCAAGAGTAACCCCTGAGCACTGCCGGGTGTGACCCAAAAACCAATATATATATAAAATAAATGAATATGAAATAATCAAAAAAGGAGAGGAGAGAAAGTGAAAGAGAAGAGAA
This sequence comes from Crocidura indochinensis, assembly GCA_004027635.1. Classification (NCBI taxonomy): domain Eukaryota; kingdom Metazoa; phylum Chordata; class Mammalia; order Eulipotyphla; family Soricidae; genus Crocidura; species Crocidura indochinensis. The sequence goes on from PVKC010011277.1 coordinate 7,976, forward strand.
ATAAAATAAGCATTTCAAAATATTTCATTATTTTATATGCCTAAATTCTTTATGTCTAGCTAAACAGAAAATAAAATGAAAGTTATAATGGTTAGAAAGAATATGAAAAGGAACTTGCTTTAATTCAATGTGTATAAAGTTTCACTTTTGCAAGATAAAAACTTTCCTAGAAGTTCATGACTAATATTTTATGTATATAGAACTCAACATATACTTTATATTTTTAGATTATACAAGTTATGTCACTTGTTTACACATATCTGAGAGGATCAAAAAGGTAAGAAAATTTTTCAAATATTTTATTATATAAAGGTAACTTTTATTTATTTATTTATTTATGTTTTGGGGCCACACCCAGTGAGGCTGATGGGTCACCCCTAGTTATGCACTTAGAAATCTCTCCTGGTTTTGGGAACCATATGAACTCAGGTTCACCCTGGGTTAGCCACGTGCAAAGCAAACACCCTAGTGTTGTACTATCTCTCCAGTCTCAAGAGGTAACTTTTTAAATATGAAACAGCCAGCAAAACCTCAAATCAAGACATCTGAAATATGGTGTATTTCTGCTGAAAATTAAATTTTACAAAACTGCGTGGGTACTAATTGAATAAAATAATATATACATAACTAACACTTTTGGAGCACTTTATTTCTGGGCCATAGACTGATTAAATTTCTAATATTTTTCAATTACAATTGTGATACAATTGACTGGATTTCTTTCTCTGTAGCATATACCACTCAGTACCTACATCATGCATTAAACTGTTAATGAAAATTTAGAATGTCATTATATAATAATTATTATGACTTTATGAAAATATTGTGTGTTAAATCCTCTCTATATAAGTGTCTTAATAAAATAGAAATGTATTCCTTATTTATAGGTTTGGAAATAAATAATATGAAAATACCCTTTATAACCAATGCATTATGCAGAGTTAATAGAATTCCAGATAAAATGTCAGTGTTATTCTTCAAATATGTAAATAAACTGCCTTAATTTTTTCTGGAACACTACAAATACACAAATAGCCAAAAAGAAAAGAGGAAAGGAATGAGGAGGAGGAAATGAGCAATAAGGAAACAAAAAGGTGAAGAAAGAACATAAACAAAACATGAAGGATGTCCAAAGGATGGTGAAATAGGGAGAGAAGGTAGAGAAAGAAGAGAATAAAGAAGAATGAAAGAGGAAGATAAAAAGGAGGAAAGAGATAAAAGACTAAAACAATTGGAAAATTTTCACTTCAAAATTTTGAACAATGTCACAGAGTTCTAATAATGAAAACTGCATATTATTTATATAAAGATTGATCACATATCAGTGGAGATATTAAGTTACCCCCCCAGATTTATAATAAATGTGCAGTGTGTGAAGCGGTTCAAAGAAAATTTCTTCAACAAAGGTTGATAAAAACTTGATAGACATGTGTAACAAATAATACTAGAGAATTGTATCACTATATTCAAAAAAGTAAACACAAGTAGACCTCAAAATTAGAGCAGAATTCATAAAATGCTTGGTAGACAACACCAAACACTCCACAAAATAAACTAAAAGTTGTTCTTAATGAGCAATAGCACAACAGTAGTGCCTTACAAGTGGCCAACCCAGGACTGACCTGGATTCGGTTCCTGGCATTCAATATGGTACTCAGATCCTGGAAGGAGCCATTTCAGTGTCCAGAGCAAGGAGTAACCTCTGAGCGCCTCCGGTTATGGCCCCCAAACCAAAAAACAAACAGAAAAAAACCCACATTTTCAGAAAATACTGATGACTCCTGAGTAGGTACCTGTAGACTAAATTACCTTTGTTTAAGGTATTTCAACCTTGGAAATATGTGTGTCATGTAAAATGGAATATGAAGGTTTTTCTATATTTGCATAGTGTCATTTAATTTTTAGGTAAAATCCTTTAACCAATTTTATTAAGTAGTTCACATATTACCCACCTTCATACAGTACAGTAAAGTCCATCACAAACGTTTTGTACATGTAAAATATATTTTTCATTGTAGAAATTGAGGTAAAATTATCCTTAATTTACAACATTATTGAAACAGAGCGATAGCACAGAGGTAGGGAGTTTTGCTTTGCATGCAGCTGACCCAGGACAGACCTGGGTTTGACCCCAGGTGTCCCATTTTGTCTCCCAAGCCAGGAGCGATTTCTGAGCTCATAGCCAGGAGTAAACCCTGACAATCACTGCGTGTGGAGCAAACATCCCCCAAAATTATATTCAAAATAAAATATATCTCAAGGTTTGTATATCTTGTCGGTTTGTTTATACTTTTTTTTTGTTGTTGGAAGTGCTCAATAGTTGCTCAGTGGTTTATCCTATTTGCATTCAAGAATCATTTGGAAAAACCTTATGGGATTCTAGGATCGAAGCCGGATCAGCCATGTGCAAGGCAACTGCCTACCAACTGTGCCCTCAGTACCCATTATGCACTCAGGCCTTGATTAAACTGCATTTTATAATAAATATTTACTTGGTAAATGCTGATAATAAAAAAAATGGTTGCCAAATAAGTTATCTTAATGACAATGGGAGAAAATGGGAGTAAGCATCATATATTTCTTTCTTTTTCCCTTTTTTTTTTTTTTTTTTTTTTTTTTTTTTTTTTTTTTTTTTTTTTTTTTTTTTTTTTTTTTTTTTGGTTTTTGGTTTTTGGGTCACACCCTGCAGTGCTCATGGCTTATTGCTGGCAGGCACGGGTCTCATATGCAATGCCAGGATTTGAACAATCATCCATCCTGGATCTGCTACTTGCAAGGCAAATGCAGGACTGCTGTTCTATCTCTCTGTCACCAGCATCATATATTTCTAACAGAATATTTTTCTCTAGCCTGAGAGTCTTGAAAAAAATCTGTAAGTTTACTGCACTTTTTTATTTAACTAAAATCTAAACCTTTTGCTTTATGAAAAAATATAATAAAATAGTTTAGAATTAATGTGATACATAATATTTGTTCTGTCCAAGAGAGTGGAAGATATGTAGCAAGTATTAAACAAGTACATGTTTGCTTTTCTATTTATTATCTCATGATTATACTAATGACAAAGGTAGGATAGGTATTATTACTCTCTTTTATATAATAATAAAAATGATGGCAAATGTGAAATAGCATTCAAAAGCCATATAGGAAATTTTATACAAGTAATTTAATTCAATATCTCTTTTGCTTTCTGTACTGTTCTACCACTTTCAAATGGATACATTTATTTATCAGGAGTAAAACTCCATAATGAACTAGGAACAAATCCTTCACTAACATTTATAACAGGATGAAACTCCATCACATAACATTTATGACACCTCAAAGAACGAATATCTTACAGAGCAAATTATGTGGATGTGTTATGTTTAACTAGATATTATGTTTCTCATCTTTGCTATTGAACATAGAGAATTAATTTAAACATATTTCATTTAAATGTGGCCTTATTTCTTTCATAGGTACCAAATATAGTTCATGAAAAGGTCAATTATGTTAGCTCTTTTAGAAGTCTTAACACAAATTGTATTCATTCCAAATGTTACTCTCCCGGTGTAAGTCTCAGGTTTTCAAACGTAACTATAAGCAAGGCTAAAAAATAGGTGAAATGCAAGATATGAAGTTAAATAATATTTAATAAAGGACTTTGTAATATTGATGATCTAAGTCAGAAATTTGTCAAAAATACTGTTACTGTGGTCCTAAGAATTTCAAGGTGCTTGTATATACCTTAAGTTTTTCATTCTTTCTTAGAAATACAGAGTGCGGCTAGATGTTTTCTGTGGTCAAAAGCAAATAATAAGTTTTTTTTTTTATGAATGAGGATAGTGGTCACTTTGGACAATGATTGGAAGAAGATGAAAGGAGGTAAATAGATATTTATGGTATTCTATTAGCAACAATATTCATATTATTTCTATTTTTGTTAATATATTGCTAATATTGCTATTACCCAGCCTCTGAACAGGAAAAAGTAAAAAGAAACAATGTCCACAATAGAAGCAGGCTGGTGTGTTTGGGGAGTTTGTGGGAAGGAAACTGGGGGTTGTTGTAGGAGGAAAATGGACACTAAGAAGGGATTGATATTATAGTATAATATACATGAAGCCCATTCACGTATAACATTGTAACTTCATAATTTGTAGCGATTAAATAATTACTTATAAATTAAATATATTCTAAAATAAGCCATGACAATTCAGTAAAGTGCTGAAATATTTATTAATGTATCATTTCTATTTATATTCTTGAACAATCCCGTTGGGAAGAAGGTATTTTTACAAAACTTCTTATAAGAAGGCAGGCATGAAGCCAAAGTGATAGCACAGTGGTAGGGTATTTGCCTTGTACTCGGCTGACCCCAATGGACCTGGATTCGACCTCCAGAGTCCCATATGGTCCCCAAAGCCAGGAGCAATTTCGAAGTGTATAACCAGGAGTAACACCTGAGTGTCATCGGGTGTGCCCCCCCGAAATAAAACAAAACAAAAAAGAAGGCAGGCATGTAAGGTAAATTTACTACCTTATGCTTTAATGGCATATATTTCTCCTTTATATTCCAAGGTCTCAGAATGCATTTGTCGGAATGAGTTCTAGCACATTATTGATTGCATAACACAACAAAGGTTTTATCATAAAAATGTGCTTCGGTGATAATTTAGGATCTTTATAGCTATGCTTCTTTGTCAATCAACTAATTTTCTCAGTTTAAGTTCTTTCAGCCAGAGAAAAATAAAATTATTATCTTTAATATTTTAATTTTGATTTTTAATTATATCTTAGGTAATGTCATTTAGCATAATAAACTCTAATCTATCACATTGCATCAAAGTGAAGAATTTCAACTCTTTGTTTTTTTTTTATTTGTTTGTTTGTTTTGCTTTTTGGGCCACTCACAGTGACACTTGGGGGTTACTCCTGGTTATTGCCCACAAATCACTCCTGGCTTGGGAGACCACATGGGATGCTGGGGATCAAACTGCAGTCATTTGTAGGTTAGTGCACACAAGGCAAAAGCCCTACTGCCTTCGCCACTGCTCTGGCCTCCTCAACTATTTGTTTATTGTGAATTTTTCTTTGATCTATTCATCATTCATTTATACCATTGCTTATTTATCTACTCATTTCTTGATGAATATTTGAATTTCTTCCATATTCTGGCTCTGCTAAAAAGCATCAAAGTGAGCACAGATGTGCATATATGCTTGTAAGTAAATGTTTTTGTGTTTAGAGTGTAGGTGTCTAGAACTGGAATCAATGGGTCATAGAGAATTCTATATTTATCTTTTAGTGAAATATCATATTGCTTTCCATAGAAACCAAAATAAATATAATTTTCTCCAAGAATAATACTACTTTACACAATTTATATCATAACAAAACTTTATGTTGATAAAAAACAACCAGTTCAGAAAATTCACTTACTATTATTTTATTTAATTAACTCAGATAAGTCAATTTGAAAATTTGTGCTCAAGACAGACTTTCTACTTCCCTCACTTATTCACATTGTTAGGATAGTTCTCAATGCAGTTATTTCTCTAACTTCACTCATCACTCTCTCTGCTGAGCTTTATGTCACGAACTTCACCTTCTACCCCTCATCTCTTTTTTCTCTGACAATTATTGCAAAAATGTCTTTCATTTTTCTTAAAACCCATAGATGAGTCTTTAGACTATTCTGCATCTATTTCTCTCTCTGACTTATTTCACTGCGAATAATAAAATAGGTGTGGTAGGGTGGGGAGGAGGGAGATTTGGGACATTGGTGGTGGGAATGCTGCATTGGTGAAGGGGGGGTGCTCTTTATATGACTGAAATCATACAACTACAATCATATTTTTAATCACAGTGTTTAAATAAAGATAATTTAAAAAAAAGAAAATTTGTTGTATCCAGTGCAATAGTGATATCACAGCAGTGGGGTATTTGCCTTGCAAATGGTCGATCAGGACAAACCCAGGTTCCTTCCCAACATCTCCTGTGGTCCCCAGATCTTCCAGGAGCAATTTCTGAGCACAGATCCAGGATTAACCTATTGAGCACTGTAAGGTCTGGCCAAAAAACAAGCAAAAGAAAAAATAAATGAAATTATTGACTTGAAAAATCAATGATATATTTCATAGCAGAAATGCTCTCATAACTAAATAGGAAGAATTTGGATAGATTTATACATCTGATTCTTTAGCAACTCCACAATTAGTCTCTCACAGATATCCTCCTAGATGAATATCTCATGAATATCTATAATCTTACTTCATACATTCAGTTTTTACAACTGAGGACTCAAAAAACAAGGTATAATGATTTGTTGAATACAAAATTTAGAAACCCTATTTATGTAAAATTGGGCCCACGAGTTTAAGCTTGTTACCCAAGGGTTAATCATATAATTATTACAAGTTTGTAAAATTTTAAATTAAGAAACTCACTGATTTTTGTTTTGTTTTGTTTTGTTTTGTTTTGTTTTGGAGCCACACCAGTGACGCTCAGGGGTTACTCCTGGCTATGTGCTCAGAAATCACTCCTGGCTCGGGGACCATATGGAAAGCCCGGGAATCAAACCATAGTCTGTCCTAGGTTAGCACATGAAAGGCAGATGCCCTACCACTTGTGCCACAGCTCCTATTCCTCACTGATGTTTTTAAATTCTTTCTAAATTTTAACTGCGATAAAGTTTAATAGAGATGTTTTGCATTATATTTCAAGTGGAATATAAATTTAATAAGAATGAAAGGAATTAAGGAGAAGAATAAAAAAAATAAAAAGAATAAAAATAAATAATAAAAGAATATAAAAATAAAAGAATAAAAGAAACATGAAGTAATAAATGTGGTATCAGACTTGGGAATTATAATTTACAGAATGAGATGCAACTAATACATATGGACTATTTTACATAATAATTGAAAACTGTTTATTGGAAAAATGTTGGGACCAGTTTTAAAACAACATACTGATTAATACTTTGATTACATTTAAGTCCTAAAGTATGACTGTCTTCTTTTGGCCTGAAGCAAAATGATACACATTATTAATATTACCATTAAGCTCAGAGGATATATTTCTTGTTTCTCAGAACTTTAGTTAGAAAATTTTTGGGAGGGTAAGCCAAAAGTTACTCCTGGCTTTGCACTCAGAAATCTCTCATGGCAGACTCACAGGACCACATGATATGTCAGAAATTGAACCCAAGTACATCAAGGGTCTCTGTATACAAAGCAAATGCTCTACTACTGTGATATACCTCCAGCCCCTTAAGTTAGAATTTTATTATTCAAGGACATGTAGACACATTTCGATTTTGGTAAATTGTTGCAAGATTTTTATTGTATAATATTTTTATTTAAATATAGTTAACCATTTCTTGATAAAATTACATATCTTTTATCTAACTATGATCAACAAAGTTCCAGAAGTATTAGTTGTCCAAATAAAATGTCACCATGGACACATCTATTTTTAAGTTAATTAAATTTAGAAATTAATTTCATAGCTACATTATACACAGACACACAGACAAGCTCATAATATCTATATCTATGTCTATATCTATATATAGTTGTTGTTCTTGTTCTTGTTTTGGGGCCACACCGGTGATGCACAGAGGTTGCTCATGACTATGCACTCAGAAATTGTTCCTAACATGGGGTAACATTTGGGGCGCTGGGTATCGAACCAAGATCCATCTTGGGTCAGTCACATGCAAGGCAAACATCCTATAGCTGTGCTATCACTCAGGCCCCTATTACATATATTTTAAGTATTTAAAACCTTTTGGTTACAATGTGTATGATAATGTGAAGCTTATGTCATAAAATATTGTTATTTCTATAGGATATAATCAAGTACATTGCATGCCATCCTTATTAATGCAGAAAATATTGGGCCCGGGAGATAGCATGGAGTTAAGGCATTTGCCTTTCATGCAAAAGGTCATCGGTTCAAATCCCAGTGCCCATTTGGCCCTCCGTGCCTGCCAGGAGCAATTTCTGAGTATGGAGCAAGGAGTGTGACACAAAACCCCCCCCCAAAAAAAAAAGAAAATATTGCCTTATAGAAACTTTTATTCTTTCTTTCACTGTTTGTTCAAGTGACAAGTTTGCATCAGTTTATCCAGGTCTTTTGTTGTTTTAGCAAGAAAAAGAAATATCATACTACTTTTCATTGAAATGTTACACTGAGAATTTGACAATGATCATTTTATATTATCTTCTTTTGCACTTCCATTATGTTTCACTCTATTATGCAAAGTATCTTTTGATTTTTAACATGTTCGGAAATCTTCATCTTGTTACCTAATGCCATTTTTCTCCAACTTTACTTAATAAACAGTATTATCTCTATATTTGGGGTTAGTTTTCTTTCTATGAGACATTTTATAATTTCCTGTGTACATATGTATTACATACACCAAACTGTTTCTATTTAGAGATATAAATTAGTATTTTATAGAATCTTGTTGTTGTTTACCTGGAAAATGTCAAAATTGTATGCAACTAGAATGCCCTATCTTGCAAAGAAGATTGCCTGAGTGATGTCCAAATTGCTTTATTTCCATGAAACTTAAGGCCAGAGCATTTGGCATTACTTTTGTAATTTTACCCCAATCTTTCATATGTCCAACTAAAATGAGTTTTTCTCTGTTCCATTTTGATGTGACAAGGGCGAAGTGTTCTATCAATGTACCAGTTAAGTGGCCAATTTCACTATGATTCTATTTGTTACACTTTGCCAACAGTCGGGACTTTGCTTTGTAATTCCATAACACATAAGATGTTAGAACCTCATACCCTATACTCTTGGATACATAGAAGAATATTTTCAAATGACCAAAGGAAACATAAAGTAAGTTGCCTATTGAAGTAGAATGAGTAATAACTGTGCAGAATTTTTCATACAAATAGATGACTGATAACAGTTTTCATTATTAGGTTGTCTGAAAATAACACTACATATGAAATTACTCAATAAAGTAAATTGTACGTTCTTTGATTATTCTCAGGATATTTAGGTTTACAAATGTTGAATTTTGACTAGAGTTTATTAACTCATGCAGCAATACAAATATAACCACTGTACTCTCACTTTTCAAGGAATCTGTGATTATACCCCAAGAAATATATCCAATGAACTGTATTTCTATACCTATGTAAATATGAGAGGTTTTACAGAGTACATATAGATTGATGCATCTGTGTAATAATGCCTCTATTTATTTTCTTTAGTATTTCATAGCAATGGCACAAGATTCTTATAGTTTGTTATCTGCATGCTGCTTTGCAAATGTTTATTGTCCTTTCCACAAAATTGCAATGCCTCACTAAAATCAGATGATCATTCTGAGCAAAATTAGTAACTTCTTTAGAAATGTTGGGAATATTATTAACTGTAAAATATTATAAACAGTGAATCTGGAATCTTAGAAAAGATCAATTATTTATGTTGATTTCAAGTTTAGCTGTCTAGATTGAATTATCAAAGCCATGGAGATCAACATTGTTATTTATGCACCTTTCAGAAAGCAAGTAATGATTAAAATAACAAACATACTAAAGAATTGACAATAGAGTGAAGATAATGTGATGTTATTTGTACTTAAGTCTAAAAACCTAGCAGCTGAAAAAATTATCTGGAACTATGTAAAGTCAAAAATACTGAGAAATCATAATTTAGAAAATTGTAACTTGAGATTTCAGGACAAGTATGCCCAATAGCTCACTCATGAATGACTAATAACCTTTCTCTGCCACTGAACTACCACTATTTATTATTTAAAAAAAGACTATTTTGACATAAAAAGTGAATAGTATGTAGGAAAAAAATAAAGTTTTACATAGTTATTTCAAATATCCTTCAGAGAAATAATAAAATGTCAAATTTCTGGAAAATAAATACTTAAAGTGTAGGTGAAGTACAAAGACTAAATGCTTAAACCAGAAAAATTCAACATGCATTTGTATAAACTAAAAGTTGAAAATCAATATCTCTAAAATGCACCACAAACTAAAATATAGAAAATTATTCAGTATTCCATAGGTAGTCATTCTTAGAGATGCTTAATACATTCTGTTAAAAAGTAAATTTTTTTATTCTCAAACCTGAATCTTGAAGAAACAAAAAATGCTCTAAGGAATACTTAGATAATTATAATGAACATGAAAGTGACTATTTTAATTAATAGGAAAAGGGAAGCCACAAATAATAAATATGAAAAGCCAACCAAATATTTCCAGAAATCAACCAAAAAGTTCACCGAGGATATATGTAAAAGATAGCAGAAAAATATTTTGGTCTTTCTATACTGAGACAATCAAGCCTACAATGAACAATTACTATTCAGTGATTCCAATGAGAGTTTTGTTTTACTTTTTTTTATTATCTTGTCTATGAACAGATTGGATACTTTTGCCTTAGTTTAGCATAACTGTCGGTATGAGAGAATTTAGGGACAGTTTCAAAAAAAGAACTTCATATTGTGAAAAAATATTGGAATGTAATAGAAGATATAAATGTTCTTTCTGTTTATGAAAAAATCTTAAATTTATATAGACATTCTATATCACTTACCAAATCTTTCAATCCTGTTATTTCTGTTTGGAGTTTTTCATTTATATTTTTCATATCTTCTTGATTAATATTTGTGGTTTGTTCCATTCATTCCATGCTTTCTTTGAGTTCTCTGAGAATCCTCCACGTTGCTTCTCTAATCTCCTTATCTCAGAGGATAAATAGGTGGTTGACACTTTTCAGGTCATCAAAGCTGCCATCTTCATTTTCTCTGCATGATGGGGACCTGTATTTTTTCCATTATCACACTTGTAATGTGGTGTTAAGTACGTGCTGTACTGGGGTTCATTCATTCGAGATATGCGCATTTCCATGTAAATAAATGTATTAATATTTTAAGTTATAAAATATTACTTAGCTAAAATTAATCACAGTGTCAAGTAAACAAGTTATTTTGTATTTTAAACCAATTTTTAAAAGATCATAACTTATGAGACCTGAGAAATAAAGCCACAGAGAATAAGGTATGTGCTTTGCAATGTGATCAATTCTGATTCAATACCCAGCATCTCAGATTATCCACAGAGCTTGCCAGGAGTAATTTCTGAGTTCACAATCAGGTGTAAATACCGTTTTCTGTCATGTATGGCCCCCTACAAAAAATATTCAATGGAAAAAAGATTTAATTCCAACTTGATTTTTTTTTTTTTGCATTTTTTGTCTGTTGGTTTGATTACTTGCTCTTTGTTTTTGTTTTGGAGTTACATTCAGTAATGCTCAGCATTATTCTTGGCAACATAATCCAGAATCAATCTTGTGATAATTAGGGGGCCATATGCAGTGCCAAGAGTCAAACAGGATTGTTGTGTACAACACAAAATCATACCCACTTTACTATCTCTGTTTCTCAACATGATTGTTTTACCCAATTTGTATATAAAGGATTACAAATAACTAAATGTGGTAGCATTTTTTTAATTACAAATAAAATTTGAACTCTTAAAAAGAAGCTGCGAACATCAATGAACTGCATATATCGCCAAAAAATCAAATAAGAAATAAAACAAGCTACCCCTAAATGGAGAAGGAAGTGCAATTAGGATAAGGAAGAGACCACTATGGCATTAATAGTTGAAAATTATACAATGGACACAAACTAGATGCTGAAAGAAGGCAAAACCATATGCATACTACCCTTTGGAACATTATTTCAAGCCACAGTGCCTAAAAAGGAAAAAGCAGGAAGGGGAAAACACAGAGCAAAAAGATCTATTATGGTGGCAAGCTGAGGGAGGAAGGGATGAATGGGATATTGGGGTCATTGGAGGTGGGAAATGAACAATGGTGCAGAGATGAACACTGTACGAAACTCATCTATCAAACAACTTTTTAACTTTATCTCACCTTGATTAAAAATAACATGCCTTCTACCTTATCTGTTCTAAGAACCAATTTGTAAGTGTTCAGTACAGAAAAGATAACTGTGGGTCCTTTGAATGTGAGTGGACAATTTCTCTAAATTAAAGGTTAATAACGTGATTATCATGGAATCTGCATCTCTGTAGCCCTGAGCCTTCTAGATTGCATTTACTTTTGAATTCCTGGGTTGCTATTGTTCTCTGTGTCACGAATTTGGAAATCAGAGAATAAATCCCTTTTTCCTTTAAAATGGAAGTTATTGCCTTCTTTTATAATGTAAGCTTTCATTCATCATGCACATAAAAGGAACCAGCAAAAATTAAGGTCTTGATTTTTCTTACACCGAAGAACTATCAGTATCAACTATTTGTATTACAGTATTTTATTAGAAAGATATCCAGCGATGCCTGTAAAATAATAGAGAATGGTTTAGTCATTTTCAATTTCCTGCTTTGTGAAAGTGATAGTCTTAGGTAGAATAAAGACGAAATAGTGCGGATCACACAAGCTAATTGCCAATTTCTGGAGAGCTCCTTTTCTGATTCCCCTAAGTTATCATCATTATAAGAGAAAAATAATTTTCACAGGAAATAATGTCAAAACCTTCATTAAGACACTGGATACTGACTAATTCCTAGTGTTAGCTGGTATTATTTGCTCTCTGTTTTAATCAAAGATTCTGCTGATTGATACTCTTCTCTACAGCTACTAATTTGTTTAGTTCATATCCATTTGGCAAGTTGCACTGTCGATTGTTCTGCCATTACAGTTGGCACACTGAATAAGTATATTCACCATAGTCCCTGGTGTGATAAAACAGTCTATTCTGTATCTCATATTTCAGTGAGACTAAATGCCAAACTCAGAGAGAAGAGATTTTAAACTGGCAAGTCATGTGAAGTTGGCATTGGGAATAAGAAGCTTTTATGTCAAGGTTGCCAGACCAATTTGTTTGGCCAATTATTGGCTAGAATTCTTGAGACCAGATGGCTTTATTTTTTATATATTTGTGAATAAATTAGATAAGTAGTCTCCCCCTGAATTTTTTTTGCACTTTATCTTATGATGTTCCCTGACCAACTTTCTTACATATGGAGACAATTAATTTGTTCTAAAAGTGTGTCTTGTTTACTTTTCTCTGGATTAAATTATATCTTCAAGCAAATCAATTCAAACATAAATTTAAGTAAATTATTAATTATTAACTAATTGTTTGGGACCACATATGGCCGTACTCAGGACTTAGTCTGATCTTTGTGCTCAGGGATAACACATGGTAGGGTCAAGTGACCATAAGGAATGTCTCGGATTGAACGAGGGTCATGTGTGTGCAAGACAAACACACTACACACTGTTCTATAATTTCTGTTCCTAATTATTTTACTTTTATAAAGATGCATTTCTGGTTTTTGAAAGACAGTGTGTGGAATGGAAAAATCAAGTTATGTACTTTTTTCCAACTATGGCTCTCTTTAATCTTGTTTCTTCCACTAGTACTAGTTGGTACCTTAGTCTTATATGCTATCTCACTCCACTTATGTGACTTTCATGTGTAATCTCCTTGAAATATCCTGGAGATCTCCAGATTTTAACATGGGCTCCAGTTTAGAAATGCTGTTGAACATATAATCCATTGCTTACAATATATTTCAGTATCACTCTATTGTTTTTAATACAATTTTAAAGGAGGAAGAAAAATCCAATTAAATTTTCAAAATAAAGATCATAAGTCAAGACTGTGGAAAGTTCTGAAAGGAAAAAGCATTAGAAATATATGAATTCTTAATAATATAAATTAGTGGTCCTCAAACTATGGTCCAAGGGACACATATTGCAATTGTTTCCTTTTTGTTGCTTCACTTCAAAAAAATTATATGCAGTATGCATAGGAATTTGTTAATATTTTTGTTTTTACTATAGTCTAGCCCTCCAAACAGTCTGAGGGACAGTGAACTGGCCCCTGTTTAAAAAGTCTGAGGACCTTGATATAAATGAATGAATAAAATATTTTCATTAAATTGTATTAAAATTTATTAATAATCTACATAAATAATACACAATTCCATATGTTCAAAAGTCAAATGATTATATATACAAGGAATGTTTTGTTTAGAACTGAAATATTAGTAATTAATAGAAATACTTATATTTGTTGAAAAGTACTAGACATTCATATCAATGTGAAATATATATTGTTGTTATTTGTATATACAATATGCACAATAATATATGGTTTAAGTCATATATGAATTTTAAAAAGTGTATTTTGCTAAAACTATAAAGAAAATAGAAAAGTTATAATAAGGCCACTAACATTTATAACATATGTGATGTATCTTATGCTCATTTGTAAATATTAATTAAATCAGGTTAATGCAGTTTATGTAAATCTTTTGATTTAGGCTATGTTTGACTTAGTTAGTCTAGTGTTCAAATCCAATTCTGTAATCTTGTTTTTATCTGAGTAATATTACTTGGTCTTTAATAGCTTATAAGAAAGAGTGTTTTTTTTATTCAAACATTGTACTTCTTATTTGCTCCAATTGGGATATAAATTACTAAAATTTCCCACCTTTATTAATTAAATGGATTAGAAATCAATAAAACATTAGAGAAAACACTAACTTAAGCAACAAGATGTCAACTTGATAAAAACTATAGTAAGAATGATAGTTCAGCAGGTAGGGTGCTTGCATTGAATGAGCTACTCATTTTAATCCCTGCCATCCCTTATGGTTCCCAGATCACCATCAGGTGTAATCCCTGAGCACAGAGCAATGAGTTACTGCTAAGCAACCTCACATGTGGCCCCCACATATGACATATTTATAACTAAATATATAAGAGTGAATATTAATGAATATGTCCAGAAAGCTGTATAAGATAGTAACTTGTGAGAGTAAAATAAAAATGGCTGATTTTTAAAAAATATTTAACTATTTAAATACTACCTTATTTACACATTTTCATGATAATATGTGTTAGTCCACATTTAAAATATTTCCTTATTAAAAAATTAAAACATATAGAAATCAGTATTGAATACAAAACAATACAAATAATATATTTAGAATTCAAATTTATCATCAGGCATTTATAGCATAATTTTCTTTCAATGCATCTCAAAGTTCTTTATTAGAAATGTCTAACTGAATGACTAAAATAGATACCTAAGAAATAGTCCATATTTAGAATATTAGTATAATATTTTATTTAATCTACACTAAACCATAGCCAAGTTATTTTTGTAGTAACAAATTTATTTAGCATGAAAGAAAAGATCATCACAAATATGTTAATGTCAACTTCAAATTATTTGCTTTGCCAATAACTTCATGCACTGCTGCATGATCATACATGCTCAAATTTTGTATCAGATATCAATGAATAATAAACCTTTTCAACTTTACAATTCATATTCTTCAAATATTCTAATGTTATCTTTCTGAATGCAACTAATTTTAATCTTCTTTTACCTAGTTAATGTAGAGAAAAGACATTCCTTTATATTGAACTCCAATGCTTTAATACAACAAAATATCCCTTAATAAAATAGAGGTTCCCAAATTTTCCAAATATAAATTTAATCATTCAAAATATTATTCTCATTTATAAGTAATATAATACTCTCATTGAAATAATGCAGAGGATAAGCAATAGGCTTGCATGTGTTTTACACTAGTAAATTCAGATACTGTGTGACACTTTGTGACCTCATGCAGAGTTTATAGTAGTCCAGAAACACTACCAGGTGGGATCCCAGACCAAAATAAGTACCTTTTCTATGGTTATATAAAAACAGCTTAATAATACCAGAAAGAATACTGGTAAATAAAAATTTACCTTATCTTATATTTAATTCATCACCTTATTGTTCACTTATCTATCATTTCAGAAAATGTAAGAAATTCTGAATTGCCTCATTTTAGTTCTCTACAAAATATAATCTCAAATTACATTAAATCTACTTCCAACATAATTCTAAAAGACAAACCATATTCATTAATCAAGTCATCTTTAAAGTGTGTAGCAGCAGTATAAAAATCAAGTTAACAGATAATAATCCAGCATAGTAATGATTACTATTTATATCATCTTTATTGTGCATACAAACAGAAAATACCTGGGAGGCTGGAGTGATAGCAAAGTGGTAGGGTATTTGCAGAGCACGCGAGTGACCCAAGACAGTCTTGGGTTTGATACCCAGCATCCTATATGATCCCCCGAGTCAGTAGCGTTTTCTGAGCACAAAGTCAGTACTAACACCTGAGCATCATCAGGGGTTGCCAAAAACCAAAACCAAAAACAGAAACAAAAACGAAAAGATAACAATTTGATCATAGAGACATAGGCAAAATTGCATGATTTTTGAAGTATTAGTTATTATCCGCAGTAGCACAACATCATGCAAGATGATCACAACCTTTACTGAAACAACTATTATGTCTTTATATTAAAGGCAATCAGTAATCACATATTTTAGGGAAAGAGAAATGGCATAAGTTTTATTTTTGTACTCTAAATTATAAAATAAATAAAGAGTTTATAGGAGAACACAGGAAAGAAAATGGCATGTGCACAATTTATCTCAAAATTTGGGGGCCCCGGAGATAGCTTGGAGGTAAGGCGTTTGCCTTTCATGCAAAAGGTCATCGGTTCGAATCCCAGTGCCCCATATGGTCCCCCGTGCCTGTCAGGAGCAATTTCTGAGTATGGAGCCAGGAGTAACCCCTGAGCACTGCCGGGTATGACCCAAAATCCAAAAAAAAAAAAAAAATTAGGTTCTGGAACAATAGCACAGTGGAAGGGAGGTAGCGTGGCACACAACTGTCCCAGGATGGACCTTGGTTTAATCCCTGACGTCCCATATGGTCCCCCAAGCCAGGATTGATTTC
>PVKC010011278.1:0-24837 GCA_004027635.1 Crocidura indochinensis
ACAGGTATAGGGTTATGGGGCTTATATTGGCACCTTACGGCAGTGTTGGGCTGCTGAATCCCTCCTTATTTGCCTTAATTGATGTTTCCCACTAGGAGGTTAGTTTGGACACACTATCTTAAAAGGCCCTTCTGATATTTGGGTCAGACATCTCTGGTTAACACTCCCAAAAGTATGCTTGAGACCTCCATCCTTAGCCTCAGGTTTCAGTTCTCTCTGTGCTGCCAGGTGACTTCCCTGACACATGCTTATAACCTGCAGAGAAAATTCCTCTCCCTACAGTTTGGGGAACTCCATTTTGTACAAGCATAAAATGAGAATGCTCTTGAGGCAACTTTTCTATCCTAGTATCGAACCTAGAGGTTAGGTATTCACTTCTTTTAACACTTACACCTCAGTAGGAGGAGATCTTTTGGAGCATAACCAGAAACCAGAAACAAATCACGCAAGTCAAAGTTTAGGGGAAAGATTCCCAAGGTGGCAGTTTGACCCACAAACACCCCATTCACATTCTGGGTAAGAGGGTATTCATTCTTGCTGGTCATACTGCAGTCATGGCAAAGTCACAGCCACAGTCATCAGGAACACCAGGACTATCTGCCTTGTCATGGTCCTGTGAGTTGAAGTAGATGGATCTGCAGCAGGTCCTCCTTATGCAGGCTATGGCTCCACCAAGAAGAGAAAGGAGGTTACTGCATCTTCAAACCTGCAACTTAAACAGCTGTTGGGGTGGAAAGAACATAGGGCTCTAAACTCCTATTTCCTTTCCTGTACTGGGTCAGACAAAGATGAAGAAATGCCTCCCCCACCTGGTGCTAATTTTTTACCCTTAATGTTACCTAGTTAACTCCTTCTTAACTTATACCACCCATCCTTGTCAAACATCAGTGTCTGGTTAATTCTTGCAACTTGTCCCAATCTATGTCATTTCCAGTTGATGTCATGGCTTAACTCATTGAATTCCCGTGGTCCTTCTTTGCCCTTTTTCCCCTGGAAACTTTCCTGATGACTGTCCTGTTCCATATTTTCCTTAGAGATTTCATCACCTTGGGAGTGTGCCCAAAGGTCTATCTTCTATAACTTCTTCAAGCTGGCAATGGACTGTTTTTTCTACCTAAGAATGTGTGAAATCTCATGCCACCTTAGCTCCAAATAAGCAATGAATTGGCTCGGTTCTTTAGTTTCAGTACCTGAAAACGATCAGACAATTTAGACAGGGAAATATTATTTAAACCAATCAGGCCCTGCAAACAATAAATGATACTCTAATAAACATAGCTCTTCTTATTTCTTTGATTCAGATTAAGTTACTTTCTCTTCAACATCGGCTACTCAAGATGAGTGGGCTATATGTTAAACCCACTAGAATGCATTTAATTCAATCAGCTATAGAAAATAATTTTTCTCTCCACACTCAACGTGAACCTCACCAGATAACTGAATTCACATAACTGAATAATAATCTTAGCTTATTCCTTTGTATAAACACAAATATACTGGAGAAATTTCGATCTGTGACACATTATTATTATTGTTGTTATTATTATTATTATTATTATTATTATTATTATTATTATTATTATTGGTTTTTGGGTCACACCTGGCAGTGCTCAGGGATTACTCCTGGCAGGCACGGGGACCATATGGGATGCTGGGATTTGAACCAATGACCTTCTGCATGAAAGGCAAGCAAACGCCTTACCTCCATGCTATTTCTCCTGCCCCAGGACAACCCACTATTTACAGAGAATCTCTGAGGATTATTCAAGGACAAAGTAGATGGTTCACCAATAAAGGCATCAATACTTTACCTGTCATGTCAGGTTTCCCAGGTGTGGCCAATGTAGCAATGAGGTCAGTTCAGCATGATGATGTGAAGGATGAGCTTGGACATCTCATCTCACCCTCTGTAACAATGTCGTGGAGGTCTCCTGCCCCCTCTCCTCTTCAGGTTTAGCAGAGATCCTGACCTCTGGAACTTTACTTGAGTCTCAGAGCAAAGCTGTGACTAGTTGGTGCAGATCTAGAAATTCCTAGATCTTAGATGTTTTTCAGGTCACTCAATCCCTATGTTTTCCCTGTCACATTGGCCAAGTGCTTTAGAGACTTGCTTGTCACTCAACCTCAACCCCTTTCAATTCTGTTTCCCTGAAAGGGAAAACTATCTGACTTTTAAGATTTCCTGTGTACATAAAGATTTATCCCCAAAACAGAAAGGAAAACTTCCTACCTCTATCTGCAAATTAACACAATGTCAAGAAACATCAAAAACACTGAAGATACCAAGAAAAGAGAAAAAGCAATCTACAGAATTGTTTCTCAATTGACAGAACACATAGAACAGCTATCATCGTGTAATTTTAAATCCCATTTTGAAAACCTTTATTTCCTTTAAATTCTAAAGATCCAAGTTTGCTAAGAGCACTGTAAAATGAGTCTGGAGAAGCCAAGCTCCTTTCCTATAGGATCCTCTGTACAAAGGTCTAACATCTATTCTTGTTACAAACACCCATCAAGATAGGAATGAAAGGAACTTTTCTCTACATAGTCAAGGCCTTCTACAACAAGCCAATGGCAAATATTATTCTCAATAGAGATAAATGAAAAGCCTTTCCTCTAAAATCTGGTACAAGACAAGGCTGTTTTCTCTCATCACTCCTATTCAATATAATACTGCAAGTATTTGCCATAGCAATTAAGTAAGAAAAAGACATCAAGGGCATCCAGATAGGAAAGAAAGAAGTCAAGTTCTTACTGTTTGCAGATGACTTGATACTATATTTCGAAAGTCATTTCTAATTTAGGGATTTAGTAACAATAATACAGTTTGACCATACCATTCTTCCTAACACAAACTTGCACATTACTTCATTCTGTTTTTAACTTTATTGCATAAAACACTGATCTGCACTCCATTTTCTAACCTCTTATATCTCTTCATCTGTCAGACAGCCACTTACTCCCAGTTTGGAGCACTAGAGGGTCTTTTCTGGTTCAGTGCTCTAGCCAGCCCTGAAGTCTGGCTTCCCAAATTAGCACCTAGAACACAGGATTAGGCCCTAGAAGAGAAGCTTTAAATTGCCTGCCGCCAATTTGGAACCAAATTGCTAAACATTCTTGCACCTAGTGGGACCACATTGTTCTTTATCGTATTTAAGATCTTTAAACCAATTCTGTTGATCCTTTGTCCTTTAAATTTTCACAGTCTAGTACCATCAAAAGTTTCACATTAAAGCTATCTTAAGACCAATACTGTTTGATGTGATATGTTTGACACAGATTTGAGTTACCTTAACAATACCATGCACTCACAAAATCAATAATATTGTCTAAAATGACCAGCCCCAATAATTTGCAACATTTTCCACTCAATTCTTCATTCTTAGAAACCCCTAAATTCAGAGAAATTTTCTCCAGTAGAAGTTTAAAGACCTAATTTCTTCCCCTCTGGACTCCCAGGCATTTAACAAAACAAAGACATTCTCCATTACCCAAATCTTTCCTTTGATATGTAAAAGTTCCACCTGGATCACTCTGCCTACCTCCCCATTCCACATCCCCCTGACATCCCCCCAGCCCCCACCCTTCACTTCCCACCCCCCAACCCCCTACCCTCACTCCCATCTCTCCAAAAATCAGGTGGAGTTTGTATTTGGATTAAGGACAATAAACTCTGGGAGGAAGGGGGCTGGGAAAATTTTCCTTTTCAGATAAGCTCCAGTAGAAAATTCAAGAAGACAACTTTTTTCCCCACTCTCCAGCCTATTTTTTTTTTTATTTTTTTTTTGTGGGGGGGTCACACCCGGCAGTGCTCAGGGGTTACTCCTGGCTCCATGCTCAGAAATTGCTCCTGGCAGGCACAGGGGATCATATGGGGCACCGGGATTCGAACCGATGACCTTTTGCATGAAAGGTCTTACCTCCATGCTATCTCCCGGGCCCCTCTCCAGCCTATTTTTAATCTAAAGAGCTTCCATGATCTTTTTGATTCTGCCCTCCCTCTCTCTATAATCATATGCAGGTAACTTCTGGCCTCAACTAAGCATGGCCTGAGAGTGGCTATGATGTTCATATAGTCTCAAGATCTTCTCCAGTACAAATTTATGTCCTGATGTCCTGATGTCTATTGAGAAGTCCAGAGTTTATGACCTTCCCACACCGCTCTGCCCTGTCTCTAAGTGATTAATATCAGACTTACAAATCAAGTTACACAAAGACACATAAAGCTAACACAGCTCACAATTCCTGCTGAACTCAAACCAAATATCACCAACCCTAAGGGGACTTACATTCTCCCTAGAATTTGAATGACAGAGTTAAAGGCTGACACAGAGTGGAACTCTCAGTGGGACTAAAACCCATGAGGTTGCATCCAAACCCACATATCACTTCTGGTACTGGACACAAAGACAGATAATGGAACCCCTGGTGGGACTCGAACCTAGGAGGACCCAGGTGGGACTCAAACCCACAAGACACTTAGTGGAATTTGAACCTATGTAGTGTCAACCCTGGAAATCTGGAACATCCCAGAAGCCTCCTTCCCTGCGGAGCATACTACACCTGGTTTCTCTCTCTTGGCAATTCCCAGAGCTCCATTTTCTTAGGCCTTTACATACTGCAAGGTGTATGTTCATGGGACCTAAGCATCATATTGGGAACTGAGTCATCGTCAGTTCTATCCTGGGAGAACCTCCAAATATTCGGGTCCGGAATAGAAAAGATGAGACTATACAACTGGAATAAGACTTAATACGTTAAATCAGTCTGCCAACAAGATCCACAAATTGCCCAACCAGCGCCATCTTCCAAAGGCAATGAGGCCCTCCCAAGTTCATAAGGAAGATTATATAGGGAAGAGATATAGGGAGGGTTCCAGTTTTCTGATGATCTCTAAAATCATTGGTTATTGTCTAGGGGTACCTTCCTACTTCAACCTGGTGTCCTTCCCTGATACACTATCTAGTATGCCAAATTGGCAATTGTCTAGGGGTACCTTTCTACTGCTCCCTTGTCATTGACTGATAGCTTGGAGTGGTATCTTATGAAAACATGCCTGTGAAGACCCAGCATGTGGTTTATATACCATGTGGTTCTTACAAAATGACACCTTTCCCTGTTCAGAAGCTGAGAAAGGCCTGCCATGTGTCCTTTACAAAATGGTGTCCCTCTTTGTTCATAATCCAGGTCCCAACAGTTTTAAAACAAGAATTTATGGGTTTAAGGGAGTTACTCTATTTTAAATTTTTTGAGAAATACATTCACGCTATTTTCTGTACAAGTTGCATCACCTTTCCTACTAAAAGTGTATGAGGATTATTTTGTCACTGCATCCCTATTAACATTAGTTGTTACTGTTAATTTAATATAAGTCATTTAGGCTGGTATAAGGAGATGTCTCCCGTTGACTTATTTCCATTTCCCAGATCAAAAATTGAGAACACGTTTTCATATGCCTGTTGTTCATTC
This sequence comes from Crocidura indochinensis, assembly GCA_004027635.1. Lineage (NCBI taxonomy): Eukaryota > Metazoa > Chordata > Mammalia > Eulipotyphla > Soricidae > Crocidura > Crocidura indochinensis. The sequence continues at coordinate 5,470 of PVKC010011278.1, forward strand.
ATATGTAATTTAAAAAGAATTGTCTAAATATTTATTTATTTTTGTTTTGGGGTCACACCTGGCAGTGCTCAGGGGTTACTCCTGCCTCAATGCTCAGAAATCGCTCCTGGCAGACTCAGGGGACCATATGGGATGCCAGTATTTGAGCCACCAACCTTCTGCATGCAAGGCAAACGCTTTACCTCCATACAATCTCTCTGGCCCGAAGAATTGCCTATTTTATTATTCTTTCTTTTATGATATTTCCCTGTTGAGAACCTTCAAATTAAGCCAATAATATATATTTGAATTAATAACAATCAGACATTGTTGCACGTTTCTGTGGTGAAACAGCTGAGCTTTGTAGTTGTAAAAGAGATTATGATTCATAAGTCTTAAATATTCATTTTATGGATTTTTACAGCAAACTTTGTCAACTTGTGGTCTGTTGTATAAATAAAGATGATGCATTTGAAGTACATAATCTTGCTCTGATGTTTCTTACATTGATATCATACTAGTAACAGAATAGAATTTGGAATGGCTAATGTAAATCACAGAAAATTAAAGTAAATAAGATGATGTGTAGGAAGAGTGTTGTTCTTATAGCAACATTATCCATGTTTGAGTTATAGCTTTTCCTCTAATGACTGATGGGGCAATTCTGCCTGTTTTGTTTGCTTGTTTGTTTCTTTTTTTTTTTTGTTTTGGTATGGTGTCTTATGAGAAGTGAGTAGGAGGAGATGGCAGTCTGGAAATCAAACTTTGACACTTCCCTCTCCAACCACCTCAAACACTTGGAAAGTGCATGGAGAAGGTTGGACTGATAACATCTGCTATGAGCATCTGTAAGGTGCAAATCTTAAATCTTACCAGAGTCCTCTGGGTTCTAAACGTTCTGCCCAAAGTCAGAAATTATTTGTTATCCAATTTCTTCGAGATTAACGGAAATTTGACCGAAGTAGGGAAGTGCTCTTTGCAGGAAAGAAAAATCACACATAATCTTATCCAGACTTTCCAAGACCATCATCTTTGCTCAAAGAAAAGAATTCAAGGAGGAGATGAAGAATGAATTAAGTTTTACTTAAAAATTAGAATGTATGGGCTGGACTGATCGTTCAGTGCTAGGGCATTTGTCTTGCACGTGACTGACCCAAGCACAAGGTTCATTCCTCAGCATCCCATTTGGTTCCCCAATCCAGGATTGATTTCTGGGCGCAGAACCAGGAGGAACCCCTGAGTATCAATGGATGTGGCCCAAAAACCAAAAATGAAAAAAGAAATTAGAATGTGTGTGATAGAGGAAAGAGAGAGGAGACAGAGGATGAGTAAAGAGAGAAACAAAGACAGAAAAAGAATGACAGAAGAAGAAACAGACATGACACACGAAAAATACTTCTAGGAGAGAACATGGGTTTCACCTCCAGAAGGAATGAATGTTTCTGGTATTCAGGACTGAGTTACTTATGAATATTATTCTTGAAATTTCCTGGATTGGAATTTTCTATCGACATCATTTCATCAGAGTATTGTCACAGAGAGGAAGAGTTTTGAACTCTCTGTGATCTTATGTCTTTTTTGTTTTTGTTTTTGCTGAGGTTTCTCCTCTCCTGTGGGGTTCCAGACATCTTCTTAAGCCAGCTTGTAACAGCTGGTTTCCTTTTGGGCCTCAGAGGCTCATATATCCTATAACCAGTTATGACACTGGAGCCTAACAATGAAAGCAAGTTCCAGGAAGTCCAGCCATTCTAACTTTAAAAGAAATGCCAACCAATATAATGCCAGTTAAATCCTGTACTTGTTATGTTTATCAGATTCATGCTAGTGTTTGAATAATAATATATTTAAAATAATCACAACAAAACTTGACAAAAGACAAATAACAAACTTGCAACCACAATGGCTTAAAAAATAAGACAAATCAGGGTGAGAGTGATGGCACAGCGGTAGTGCATTTGCTTTGCACATGGCCAACCCAGGATGGACCTAGGTTCAGTCCCCAGCATCTCACATGGTCCCCTGAATCTGCCAGGAGTGATTTCTGAGCATAGAGTCAAGAGGAATCCCTGGACACTGCTGGGTGTGACCTAAAACCAAAATAAATGTTTTTTTTTCTAAATAAAAGACAAATTTTAGATTGTATTTGGTAGGAACATAGCCATAAGAGGGGCTGTGGAAATGCAAAAATAGTGGGAAGATAAATGGAATTCTCCAGAGACAGAGCAGAATGTTATGTCAAAAATATTTCTGCTAGAGCCTGTATAAAAGCAACTCCCCCCAGCTTGTTTTTGTGCTTTCTACTTTATCTAATTTGCTGGACACACATTGCTCCAATCCATCCCCACCCCCCCCGCCTTGTTCGATTGAACCACATTAGTATAAGGTGCTTTCTTTAAACAAAATAATGTTTATTTTAGCAATGAAGCTACATATAGCTACATATAGCTTCTATTCTCTCTAGCATAAATGAATCTTGCTTCCCAATAAAGATTTGTCAAGTTCCATGATAGACAACTGTCCGTGTCCTCATTTCAGAGGGTCACTTGCAGGTCCCGGGAGACAAACTTCTACAGTATTCTGTTTCTTTGCATTTAGTTTCCTATTATTTCTGAACAGGAGGTTTCAGAATGGTTTTTTTCCTTTCCATTGGCAAAGTGGTTAGGAATAATGTGTAGTAAAAGCAGAGGGTATTTGTTCACAAAATTGAAAAACATTTTCCACCAAATTATATAGTGAACTAAATTCACTATTTGGGGCATCACCTACATCAAATATAATTATGTCACTGTCTGCGTGACATGGGTTATGTCCTTTTCAGTTTCTCTTTTTTTCTTCGGCTGCAATCTATGAGTCCCAGCTGTGTATGTAAGAACCCTTCTTACTCTGGTTTTTGAGCCATAAAACAAAATAATAGTAGTAGGGATGGCAGAATATCATACAAATTTTGAGGCTTTGGAGCCAAAATACCATCTAGTACAAATTAACCTCTAAATGTGAAATTTTAATGAGCAAGCCTTATCTTGGGACAAAATCTAATTATCAGCTATTTGTTGTTCAATGGGAGGAAAAATGTCTGTGCATCTTTGGGGAAGAATAGAAAAACCTTCAGCTGCAAGCTCATACATAAAAAGAAGCAGCAGATGAATAATGTGGTTTAGCAGTTCTTAACAGAAACAAAAGCAAATTAATATAAAATATGCATAAATTTGAGTAGCATTGTATAAAATGATATATCTAAATAGAAATATATTCATGGAATATAAAAGTAATTGAAGGTTGCATTGCCTAACCTGTAAGAATAAAGAATTATTTTGCTTCTGAGATTTCAAGGAGTCTTTACATTTAATAGGTATTATGGTCTTCATTTTATAAGTGTAGATATCAGTACTGTTTTAGAATTGGTAATAAAATCCAAATTAGTAAGGTTTCAAAAAACTTATTTGGAACTACTGTCACAGGACACACTGAGGCTAGTACTTAAATAAAAGCAATCTTACTGCAAACATAATTAAGGAATAACTTTGACTTTTAGGAATAATTTCGACTTTTTTTTTTTTTTGGTTTTTTTGGTTTTTTTGGTTTTTGGGTCACACCCGGCAGTGCTCAGGAGTTACTCCTGGCTCCATGCTCAGAAATTGCTCCTGGCAGGCACGGGGAATCATATGGGGCACCGGGATTTGAATCGATGACCTTTTGCATGAAAGGCAAACGCCTTACCTCCATGCTATCTCCTGGGCCCATTTTTTTTTTTTGGTTTATAGGGCCACACCCATTTGATGCTCAGGGGTTACTCCTGGCTAAGCACTCAGAAATTGCCCCTGGTTTGGGGGGACCATATGGGACTGCCGGGGGATTTGAACCGCGGTCACCATCTTTCCTTGTCTAGCACTTGCAAGGCAGACACCTTACCTCTAGCGCCACCTCGCCGGTCCCATAACTTTGACTTTTAAACCAAGCAGAAGTTCTATAATATATTGTATGTGCTAAACCTTAAAATTTTGAGGAACATAAAATTTTGAGGACTCTTTAGGAACATACAATGTTCCTAAGCATTGAAACATGAGTGGCCATAGAAGGTGTAGAGAATGTACTTGAGGAGTTAAGAAAATAATGTAAAATATTTTAGTATTCATTTGCAAGCCAAATACCAGGAACAACTTCATAGCAACATTAAAATGAGGTATCAAGACAACTGATAGCTAATCATCTTCTCAGACAATACGTTCATTTTAAAAATAATTTACATATAAAACATTTAATCAAAATTCAGACCACTCCTGAATTGAACTAAAGTTACAAGTGTTTAGAATTATATGAATCTCTTCCAATGGAATAGTCTTAAGATACTCTGGAATTGAAGACTTTGGGGATACAGGTACTGTATTATTATCCAAACATAGCTTTTGTTTCTCATTTGTATTTAATATCATGCTTTATAGTTTACCTACTTAGCATAAATTATATAATCACACTTAACAATATCACTTCCATATACTCTATTAATATCTGAAAATAATTGCACTTTAGCTTAAACTATATTTAACCCGGACTGCTAAATAATTTCATATTAAAATGTCCCTGAATTGTTAGGGATAGGTGCGAGTTTCATTTTGTTTTATGGAATTTACATTTTTGTATACATATACACATATAAGAATTATAAAATGTGGGGCTAGAGTGGTGGCACAAGTGATAAGGCATCTGCTATGGCCACGCTAAGCTAGGAAGGACTGTTTCAACTCTCTGGCATCCCATAAGTCCCCCCTCCCCCAGTCAAGAGTGATTTCTGAACACATAGCCAGGAGTAGCCCTTTAGTGTCACCAGGTGTGGCCCAAAAAACCAAAAAAAAAAATTATAAAATGTAACCAATAAATAGTTATATATAAGAATACAAGTATTTTTTATAAGCTATAGTTAGGAGAAAAGATAAGTTGTGCAAATCAAGTTTGTTAACAACATGCATTTTAAGAATTGAAAAAAATGAGTTACAATATGTTCAGAAGTAGATTATGAAACAATAGCTTCTAATAGCTTTGAAGAAATTTAGAGTGGGTTAAGTAAAAATATGCATTTAGAAAGTTCCTAAACATATATAATTGAAGCCATTATGCTTTATTATATCAATTACTCTTGTACTAAAAAGAAAAATGTCAACAGCTTAAAATACACTCTTTCGAGAGGTTGACAATTACATGCCAAAACCAATCTTCAGGTTTCAAGAAGGTTAAGAGAAACAACTTAGATATTCTTGCATGGTTCTGTTTTTAAACTAAACCCAAATTCTACTGGAGGTAAAGAACAGTATCTTTTTGTGGTGAAACTATAATAATAATAATAATAATAATAATAATAATAATAATAATAATATTATAGAACTGTCAGAGAAAACAAATGCTTCAAATTGTTTAGGGATAAAATCAATTATAGAGCAGAAGATCTATTAAGACACTAACAATTATATATACTGATTTTATTTAATTTATGTGAAGGCACTATTCTATACCCTGTAAAGAATGACTGAATAATAATGAAGAGTGTCAGCCCACAAGGGGTGATATTATTCTTTTTATTCTAAATGAGAGGAAAATTCTACATATTAGATTTTAATTAAGGCAAAAGGATAAAAATGTTATTTGTTATCAGCTGAGTGGAAAAATCATTAATGCTACATTTGAGTATACATAAAGAATATTTTTGAAGATATGTAAATAAATCTACTATAAGCAAACCATAATGCACTCTTGAGAATGCGTAAAAGCATACTTTTCATGATATGAACATAAGTTCTACTTTTGAGGATATTAAATAAACCTTTTTAAGCTGCATTGATTTTGTCATTTCTTTTTGTTCACTTACAGTTTCCAGAAGATTTCTTATAAGCAGAGTTTTCATTTGTATAGACAGAGAACAAATAAAATGCTACTATGTGAGGTAATTTACAAGTTAGCTGATCAAATTATTCTAAGAAAGCTCACTTTGCTAAAAATAGTAATATTATAAATATTAGTTCTCTCTATTCTTCTCACAAGAAAACCCCAAAGAGAAACAACTTAATAGATTGACCTGGGTAATTCTTTTTCCCAATCAGGGATGATTGATATTCATAAGAGAATTTGAAGATGTAAGCTTACTTCCCTAGCACAGAAACAACAGTGCAAAATTGACAGTTAATTATCTCACAAAATAGTCAGGAATTTTAATATTTTGGTTGGTCATAATGCACTGAAGCTTTCCCAAATATACTATAGAAATGTTCTAGGTGCTAGAGAGGTAGTATAGAAAGGAAGGTATATGCTTTCATGCAGTCAACCCCAGTTATATCTCAGGAAACACATAGTCCCTGGACACCACTAGGTGTAACTCTGAAGTACCCAGGCTCAGGTAATCCCTGGAATGGCATCCCTAACAACAGCATGTACTTACATTGCTGTTGTGAGGAACAGAAGAGGAGGAAGGGTGACAATCTAGTAAAGACATTTAAAATCATTTAAAATCTCACTAGCATGAAGACTCGTTGGTCAGTTGAATAATGACAAATAACTAAGAGGCAGGAATAGGAAAACAGAAGGTGTCAGCCAACTGGTCTGAGAAGGAAGGAAAGCAAAATGGATGAAAAATCCTAGGATGACAGGCTTTGTAGAACAGGCTTCACAGTCCCAGGACAGAGTGGCGGCAACAGACCAGGAGGGCAATGGTAGAATTTGAGAAAGAGAATCCATGAGATTTCAACATGGACTAGGAAGGCTAAAATCAAGAGATTGCAGCCTGGACCAAGGCTAATGGACAGGGGAACTTACAAGATAACAGCTTGAGGCATAGACATAGAACATGGAGAGATTAAAAATTATCATCTTATACTGTTAAATAAATGAATAAATATAAATTCATAAGCATCAGGAGATTTGTGTGTTAATTTTACACAGAATTCAAGGACCCACATAGGAGTAAACTAATTTTGTAAAAACTCTTTACACTCTACATTAAATTTGTAACACACGGTTGGGAATAATAGGATAGATGACTATTTGATAAAGAAAATATTTTCTTAGTTTTATTACATGTGTATATATTTGGTTCACTGTATTCTGAGTGTCCCTTAATTAATCAGATTATATTTTGATATCTGCTATGAGGAAAAATATTTTTTTGGTTTGTGGGTCACACCCGGCAGCACTCTACACTCAGAAATCAACCTGGCAAGCTCAAGGGATTATATGGGATGCCGAGATTCGAACCACCATCCTTCTGCATGCAAGGCAAATGCCTTACCGCTGTGCTATCTCTCCGGTCCCTAATGTGGAAATTCTTATCTGTAATTTGTGGTGTGTTCAGACTATGTTTAGTCTGAGAAGCCTTTCAAAATTCTATTATTCAGGAAAATATCTACACCATGTAAAACTTCAGTTGTATAATGATATTCCTCTACTGAGCATTTATAACATAATCAATTATATACATAAGAATGTACTTTTAATATTTAGTAGATTATTAATGCGAAGAAGTCAAGAACTGTTGTCTTGTTTTATTGAATTGTCCATAAGTAGTACTAAAATGAGCATTTACTGAGTTTATGCTATAATCCTACCTCCAAATAGATGGTCATTCACAGTTAAGAGTTTAAATTTTTTTAAATCACTTTAAGCATACAAAATTAAAATGGTTGATGATTAAGTTTCTGTCATAGAATGTTCAAACCCTTTACCACTGCACTTTTCCAGCTACCCATATCCCTTAGTTTCCCTAAGACATAGACAAATCAATTTTGCCTTTTAAAAATATATCTTCAGGGACTCGAGCAGTGGCCCAATGGTAGGGCAATTGCCTTGCATGCACCTGACCTAGAATGGACTGAGGTTTGATCCCTGGCATCCCGTATGATCCCCCAAGCCAGGAATGATTTCTGAGCACATAGTCAGGCGTAAGTTCTGAGCATCACTGAGTGTAGCCCAAGAACAACAACAAATATATATCTTTGGGAAACTGAGTAACATGTAAGTGGCATGGTAAGATTTTTTAGAGCCCTGGCTGACCAGAGAAACAAAGTACCAATCTGCATTGTGTTCAAATCAGTGACCTCATTTTAGGTTTTTGTAAGGTTCCTATTGGTTTTAGTGCTACCATGATAAAGTTGGCATGGAGGAGAAAGTCAAGATCCTTGAAGGCTCTTCTGAAAGGACTAACTGAACAAAGGCAGGTGAGGTTATAGAATTTTAACTTCACTGGCTTAATGATAGGCTCAACTGACCAATATTCTATCTGCTCATTTGACTAGAGACAGTAGAGCAAGAACAATATTTTCTCCTTGATTTCCTCAGCTGAGAGCCGAGAATGAGAGAACTCACCTTCAAAACAGAAAATTGGCCAAATAAGGTCAAAGCCATGGGGCCAATTAGCAGAAAATGTTCAAAGGCAAATGTGGGAAACCAAGAGCAAAATAGTCCTGCCCAGTTCATATTTATGATGCTACCTAAGGAGTCTCATATATGTTGGGCTATGTGTGTGTGTGGTTTATGTGTACAAGTATAATTATGAGAACTTATATGGAAGATAGGGACTGTAAAAGAATTGCTGAGATGAAGAAGGAATATGTTGAAGAGTTAGCTCAACCAAGGAAGTAAATAACAGTCAAGTATTTCTTTTTTTGTTTTGTTTTGTTTTGTTTTGTTTTGGGGTCACACCCGGTGATGCTCAGGGGTTACTCCTGGCTATGCGCTCAGAAGTCGCTCCTGGCAGGCACGGGGGACCATGTGGGGAACCGGGGGATCGAACCACGGTCCATCCTAGGTTAGTGCATGCAAGGCAGGCACCTTACCTCCAGCGCCACCATCCGGCCCCACAGTCAAGTATTTCTATGGTGTGTGAATCTCAAGTCCAGCTGGCAGAAATGCTAAGTATAGTGATGTTAGGATTATAGATTGCATACTCAATATGGCAGCCCTGAGTCCTAATATATACTGTCTGAATTAGTAGCTCTCAGATGTTATTGGTATCTTAACTTGGGAGAATCTTGTGCAGGACTGTACTCATGTGTACTCACCTACTAATTTTCCTGATTTGGTTACTGCCATTTTTTACAGACCTCAACTGATCAAATACTAGACATTAATTTTTCCGATCTCCCAGTAAAGAAGATTGTGCGCCACTCCACTAATCAAGTCCAATGTCAACCGAAGGCAAGTGAGGGAAGCAGGCAGTTTCCATAGCCAGGGTAGGAGCTGGATGGGGAGACCCAGACTCTCAACCACTTGCTCTCTTGGACCATAACAAGATTTTCCCACAGTGACGACAATGATGACTATGCACAATAGAGTGATGCCTCATAAGACACAAGAGCCTTCTAAAGGTTGGGTGTCTCCTGTAATCTTGTTTCGAGTTGGAAGACTTGCCAGTCTAGATGGAGGGGGTGAAGAGGAAATATCATAGCCTGTGTTTGGACAAGACACCTGAAAACCTCAAATCCCCTGTGTCTTTTACATAGTGCGATGTCTCAGAAACTCTCCCTGGGACATTGTATTTATAAGCTATTTCTGGAGGAGTTAGCATTTCTAGTTGAACCAAAATCCCTGAGAAGATCCCCGGTATTTGTCATTTCTCTAGAAAGTCCTACTGCCCGTGAATCTGCTACATCTCTGCACATGGGCGTTCATATATCCTTTACCATTCTGAGGTGCTGGAATTCTTGAGAAGAATCCCCCTGCTGGTTCACAGAACTTTCTCTGACTGTGTGTTTCTCATCCTTATCCAATCAAGAAATGAATCTGGCCTGTGTGCAGCCAAGACCAGAACTGCACTCACTCTCAAGGCATGGAATATAGAGACTTGGTTAAATTTATTGTCATAAGTTACCCAAGCAAGGACTCTCTCCATAGGCTTCTCGGAAATGTACCGAGTTGAGCTTCAATATCCTCCAGAAGTTTATAATTCATAGTAAATACGTCAAACTGGCATGTAATGTATGTCCTGGTCTGTGATGGAGGATTCCAGGTATCTGACGCTCCGCCACCCAGGCTTCTCTCTCCCCAGCTCACTCTTTCCTTTCTTGGGCTCCTGAGTTTACCTATACCTCAAGGGTCCCCAGAGTCTTTAGCAAACACACTGGGGTTCAGGATTTCCGAGGCCTTTGCCCAAGCAAATGACTGTGGCACCACGATCAACCTCGTGGCACACTTGGATCAACTAGAACCACTATAGGCCTTTTCAGAATGTGAGTTTTCTGTTCTGACCAAAGACCAGGGGCAAGGTGGACTGAGTTTTCTCTCTTCTCGAGGTTCTTTCTGTGCAGGCAGCTGGGGCATACTACATGGAGTTTTGGCATATAATTATTTTGCTCTTTGTCCAGTTTCTGCTAATTAGCCACTAATGAGCCTTAGATAAAGAGGCCAAGATCAAGGACTCCTCAGGAATTCCAAATCAGCCTGTGTAAGTTGGACCTCATGATGCCTCCAGAGCCTTCAGATGTGCAGCACAACCTGCAGGCCTTAATTTCCACAGAAGAAACAGCAGAGCGTTTGGGGACATGCACAGTATGACTTGCTGTGAAGGAAAAAGTACATAGAGTAACCAAAAGAATGATGGGGCTATCTTTAGCTGCAGAGCCTTCTTGTGTTCAGAGCTGGGCCAGGATCAAGCAGTCAAACTACATTGAGGAGACTTCCGGGCCTTCCGTCTCAGGCTTCTGGACCAGCATATAACTAGTATAGACATAGTGAGGACAAAGCTTCCCCATCGTCGATGCTGCATGGGCCCCCTCCTCTGGCCGAGTTCCCTCTTTAGGCCTCCTGCCCTCGAAGTTCACTTGCATCCTACCACTGAACCATCCTACCAGTAGCTCCTAAAAGTTATCTCCAGGGCCACAGAGATGGGACTGGACCAGAATCGTAAATACAGAGGCCATCAGAGAGACAGAAAAGCCCCTCAGAGAGAGACTCTTGTGGCTGATATTTGGGGGCCTGGGTTTCCCAAGTGCAAGCAATTCCTGCTTCCCATCTATCTGCCAGGAGTCAGGGTAGCCTCAGCTTCTAGAAGCTACCTTGTGGACATATAACTAGCAGGTAGACCAAGCACATGGTTTCGTGACCTGACCCATGTGTTTCAGAAGAGAGCAGACCAGAGGGAACAGAAAGGGTAGGGGCTCCCTGAGGTGTGGGCATGCATCTCCTTCTACAAGTTGAGACAGTCAGAGGTGAGGAGAGGCAGTGGAAATACATTTCTCATCACTGTGAGATCCCAGAGGCTCCGGAGTGCACACTATCAAGTAAGCAGCAAACCCCAGTCTTTTCCACATGGGGAATTTTGAAACTGTGACTTCACCTGTGATTTCTGCATGTGACTATACTGAGCTGTGTGTGGCATCTCATGATGACACTCTCCCTTCCCCCCAGGAGCTGTTCAAAAAGGTAGTTTCCCCAAAATTCCTGGGGTCCAGCATATGCCAAATGACCTGAAAACGACGAGTCATGGCATCCACTATACAGTGTCATATACCATAATATAGCAGATGCCATCTTAATTACCAGCCTGAAATACATGACAGGTACAGTTCAGGAAAGGGATACATGTGTGGACCATTGGATAAAGGTGGCTGAGGTTTGTCATGGACTCCGGGTCAGAATGGAAATTCCTAGACTCAGCTTTGCATGGTCCCTGGTTAATTCCTGTGGGGTCTCCCAGGATTTGAGCTAATGGTCTCCATGCCCTGCCTGTTTCCTGGGTCCAGCAGAAATCCTCCTTCCTTCCTGTGTTACTGTGATAAGGGCTAAACCCCAGAAACGTAGTGATTTTCTAGTCCATTTGAGAAGAGCGTCAGTCATTGAGAGGAAGAAGGCTAGAGAGGACTCCACTGCCCAACTCATAGTCCCTCCTCTTCTCAGGAGTTCAAGAAACTTCTATCATTTTTCATCTTTGCATGCCATCACCTATGCTCTCATGAGCACTTCTTTTCAAATTGAAAGAAACTTGGGACCCAGTGTCCAAGTCAGTTGGCCTCTTGTGAGAGAGGCCAACGTTTCTAAAGAATATTGACTGTGTCTGCTGCTGGCCCCTCAAATCAGCTGGGGCCAACCCTATCCCAACAGCAGGCCCTGGAGTCAGGGACTGGACTGGAGGACAATTGTCCTCAGTGTCATATCCTGGGGTAAGACGGACACTTTCCAACGTTGATTTCACAGATGTAGCACTCTAACACACTGAATCAACAGTGCTGAAAGAGAAGCTGTTCTGTCAAAGGGAACAAAAGCTCTGAGAAGCCACAGAGAAACTGTCCCCAGGCCAATGAATCTCACACTGTGGCCGCAGAGCAAATCCTCCTCCAGGCAGCTGAAACTCTGGCTCTTGTTCAGAGGGTCATGCACTATAGGATTCCCAATTGTTCTATCACCTTGGCCCTCCCCACAGGGAAAACATACAAAAATTAAGCGATCTCTGTTACAAAAACTAGTAGAAGTAAGATGCTGAAGGTAGGGCCTAAAGGTAGAATGGAATCAGGAATCTTGGAGGCAATTGAAGGTCAGAGGAACCTTTGTATCATGTAGCATCTTTTCTTTGAAACCCGCTTATAATGGGACTAAAACTTCACAGAAAATTTAAGCTATCAAGGATATAGTGAAATTCTGGATGTGGGGTCTTTCCCAGGGAGATGAGTCCTTTACAGCACTGATAAATAAATCCAGGAGAAAATAGTACAAATGGCAGAAAATGGTTCCTGCCCCTGCTTAGTTTGGGAACAGGAGACTGCCTGGAGGCCTAAAAATGATGGGATATTGGTTGGCTGCCTCCTGTGGAAACCATGCAAGCAGCCCGAATGAAGTGTGCCAGGAGGATTTCTGTGTGTGTGTGTGTGTGTGTGTGTGTGTGTGTGTGTGTGTGTCACATTATTAATTTTGGAGGAGTGACATGATCAAGCCCTAGTTCTGGGCAGTTGAAGAAAATGTGCATTTTATGGAGGGGAACAGGGAAATTGTGAAATAGCTCCTGAGGCTTGAATCCTGCCATGAGAGAGAAGAATCATTTAGTTGGCCAGGACAAAGCCGAAGAGGGGTGTTTGGGGAACATTTCTGGTGATAGTCAAAAGCAGTTTTCTACTAGCACTGGCCCAATTTTCTCAAGGTGTTGTTCCTTTTCTGAACCCTTTCCTTTCCACATTGTGGATGCTGGATCAAATCATGAAGGAACATCTGAAGGTGAGTGGGTGTGGTGATAAATGTGGAGATTGGGGGAAGAGGTGCACACAATGGGAAATGTTCTATTCAGAAGGTATAAAGGCCAAATTATTTAGCCCAGAAGGTATGAAAAAACAAGTTGCAGGGGTTACTCTATCGTATATAATATTGATGGCAGAAAATCGATTTGCAAATATTCAGACACAAGTGGCTTTACCTTAAGAAATCTTAAATTTAATTAGGGATATTGCTTTGTCTTCATGGGAAAAAAAAATGATTCTAACAGCATTGGTAGAGGAAACATTTTAAAAATTACCCATAGCCCTTATGAGCCATTTGTAGAGTTGTGGGTAAACTTAAAGATGTGCTGAAGTTACAAGTCAAAGATGAGTTAATGAGAAACTTCCTAGTAAAATCTTTGGCTTATCATAATGCACATTCAGCCTATAGATTACTATCGAATACATTAAATGAAAAGGCAGATGTGAATGATTTCCTTTATGCCTATCAGAATATCTATAGGGAACACCAACACCCACCTCACTTAGACTCCTTACAAACCTTCACAGTTACCAAGGGAACAATGCCTTTCTACCCATGGGGACAAAGCACTTCTGGAAAACCAGGTCTTTGCCCAAAATGCATACAGGATCTCCACTGGGTGAAAGACTGCAGATCTGGAAACCTCATTGATAATACCTAAGGAGAGGTTTCAACACAATTCCAGGAGGCAAATTATCTTCTACCATTGTGGAAAACAGGGGCATATCAAAAGGAATTGCCATTTTCTTTTAAATTCAGCTCCTCAAGGACACACGTACAAGATGCAGGGAAAAGCCTACAGGGCCTCCCCCCAGGCCCTTCCAAATCAGGGGCACTTACCCCTGACAATACCCAGACAATAATCCTTCCAAGCCCAGACCAAGAAAAATCATCACAATAAGGGAATTAATTCACGCTACATCAGGGAGCGCTGGATTAGACATGTTATGCCCAGAGGACATTACAATTTACAGACATTAATTAATTACAATTACAGACATTACACCCTGATGCTTGAACACTCCATGCCTGCTAACCTCCTCTCAGAGAGGCACAGCTGCCTATGTGAGTTGGAGCTCCTGTAAGTCTTAGGGAAGAATGAGTCAGTCTATAACTCTTTCTATTATGCCCCAAGATGGCTTGAGTTTCTTTGGTTACAACTAAGCCTGACTGTTATGTGTGCTCCTGTGTGGAGCAGGGAGGCAGGGAATCACATTGTGGGAACCTCAGGTTCCCCAATGGTGAAATCTGTCTCTCAATTTATCCAGAGAGATTGGGTGCCTGATGTCACTGAGATTCAGCCACATGTCTTATTTGTGGGTCAAAGTCTCAAGTGCTGTTCAGACTTGGGTCTCTAACTCCTGCCTTTTCTGTCTCTTCCAAATAAAGTTCATGATAAAAGAACATTTGGTAAGTGGTTGGGAATTCTGTCAGAGCAGGGAGGATGGGAGTGATCAGACATCATTTTGGTCTGGACCATGCTTTTCTCCCTGCTCTGGGCTTACAACTGAGCACTCCAACAGAGTAGGGCCAAAAACATTTTTAGGCACATAGGAAAGAAAGGTGTCATGAAAATGCTCCTGGATGATAAATTATTTTCTTCTCAAAGAATAGTGAAGCACACTTTGAGTTTTCTAGTTGTGTGTGCAAATCCTGAGAAATTTCCTCTTCTCAGGAGACTTTTGTAGCATCACACACACACAAACACACACACACCCCTCCCAGTTTCATCCACTTCTGTCTGATCCTCAGAGAACCAAAATCTGAAGGACATCATGATGTTCCAGAGAGCAGCTAAGAGATAATGTCGAATCCACGGACACATTTGGAACTTGATTGCAAAATATGGTGAGGAAGCATGAGAAAGGCACATGAGAATAGGTCCCATCTGGCCAAGGACAAGAGTGAACTCCTTCTGGATCAGTCCATAGCTGTCTTCATGGCTCCCTGCACTATCTTTGACTGCCAGGAAGGCAGATTCCAGCTGCTGGGCAGACAACAGAAAGGCCACCAGAACTAGACAAACAGGAGTTTGTGTGTGTCTTTTGTCCTGCAGCCTTTCCTGCCGCCTGGAGTCCAGGCCATAGGAAGACAACACAGCTGCTTGGAGCCAGAGAAATATTGCTATGTTTCACAAGTGTTCTTTAGATGGAAATGTTGATACATAGGACATATAAACTTATATATGAAAGTATCTTTTGATTATGTTATTAAAATTTTGTTTGTTTGCACTCTGGAAGTTCTTGGTTCTTTTTCCTATTCCCTATTGTCATCATATTAAGACCTCCTTCCCCTTTCTTTTAAACTCAAAAGTTTTGTAGGCCTTAGAGTGTGCTTTGCATGGGGTTGGCCATCTTGGAATCCAATATCACATGGTTTCCTCAGTACTGTCAGGCCTGAGTCACAAAGTAATGTGCCAGTGTAGCCCCTGAAGACAAAGCTCAATATGACCCAACAAAATAAAGAACTAAGTTTTCAACTTGAACTCTTATTTGGTAAACAGCATATTGCAATGACCAGGAATGAACTCAGTAATTACGATATCAAAGAATTTTTAGCTACATTGTGAAGTAATGAAAGTATTTGTATTAGTTATATGACATAATCATTTGATACTATACTAGTATTATTGTCACAATCAAGTCAATTTATGTCCATTAACTCATCAAGCCATTTCAATTTGTAGAAGGATAAGCTCTCCAAATCAACTTTACATGGCATTGTTTTAGCCACGTTTTTACTAATTTGATTTACACAGCTTTTTTGTTGATCACCCACAGTATATCCCTAATAACCAGCTTCTCTGCCCTTTTTCCAATCCAGATAGAAGTCCAATAGCTCTCAGCTTTTCTGAGAGCTAATGTTTAAGTTGCTACATAGGAGTAAGATTAATGAATATATGTCTTCTAAGTCATCACTCTTGTGAAAACGGCAACATGTACCTTGTTGGTTCTATAACTTTTCTCTGCTTTTTCCCTTTTGTAAAATTGTCACTGTTGTGACTATAACCTATGATTACACATGTATGTGGCTGTGGGGATCACAAATCTGATTGAGTTGCTGCTGCCAGAGAACTTTGGTCTGGTTTCGGTGCCCATATAGTCTGCAGAGGTATCATTGATGCATTCTCACTTTGGAAGCTCTTGCATTCTGTCTTTAGTACTCATGGGTTTCTTTGCGGAGAGGGCTCATACTGTGCAAGCCAGTGTTGCACCCTTAAATGTTGATTTCATTCACCCTTTGTAGACAGGGTGAGGGTTATGTAATATAGTTTTAGATTTGGTACAAGGATGTGATACTGAAGAAATCATAGACTCTTCAGAGGCAATGGAGATCCCAGAGATTAAAATTTCCTGAATGCTCCATGGCACTAAATGAAAATTTCTAAGAATTTCCCATATATACATATGTGTATACACTTTTAATATTATGACAACGTACTGACTGAGAATACAGAATATCCTTCCCTGGCTTTTAATTCCTTTAATATTTGTCTTCCAATTTCAATTATGTACTTCTTTCCCTTCCTTCATTATTAAGTATTTTATTTGTGATATGAAAGAAACTCGGGTTGTATATAGTTGGGAAAACGGATTGCCTAAATAAATATTCAAGGGCTGAAATAACTATGCTGAATAATGGAATCGTCTCACAATTAAGCTACACATAAAAATCCTAACTTCTCAAATATTTAAAGATTAATCCTGATAAAATTAAAAACTTAAGAGTAAATTAGAAGTAAAATTCCCTGACATGAATATGCCCATATTTTTTTGGACATGACACCAACAACACAACACACAAACACAAATACATAGAATGAAGTAAAGTAATAAGCACAAAGTTAAGACAATTCATGAAATAAAATGATAAAGTTGCGGTTTGTATTTTCAATAAAAAGAAAGTGTTCATACAATTCATTAGCAAACAACAGAATAAAAAGTTGTGAATAAAATATGAATAAATGTATATAGCTTGCCTAAGTAACATCAGTGTACCTAAAAGTATATGAAAAAACTCTCAATATCACTAATCAGTAAGGGAAAATAAATTACTACAGCAAAGAGGTTTCATCTCCCACCTGAGGTAATTCATAAGAGAAAGTTACGAGCCCAGTGTGGATATGAACATGGAGAGCTGATGGTGAGAGATATGAATGTGTTAAGCCAGATGATATGAACAATATGAGCAATAGGGAGGTATCTTATAAAGCTTAAAATAGTTCTCCTGATGTCCAGAAATAAAATTTCTTTAAGTATACAATAAAATAATGATAAGGTACTGAAAATATATTGAATGTCTATATTTTCTGAGATTTTACAGTGGCCCAAATAGAACAAGTGTCCAAAATTTGTATATATATTTTATTTCTATTTTCTGTAAATGTACCTATAGTATAAAATGCATATATTGAAACAATATATATACATACATACATATATACAACAAATAAATATATGTGTTTATAATCATTAGAGATCAAAGTATATGAAACTATTTCCATAAGATTATTCTTGGCATTGTTGTATATAAAAATATTTCCTTAGGATTGTGCTGTGACTATTGCCCCACCTAGACCTTCCAGGTTAGGGTGCTATTAAGTTGGCAATAAATAGCTTGATGGACAGGGGAAAAGGGGTCTTTTTGCCAGCTCTGGGAGCAGGCTGAAAAAGGACTCTCTCTCTCTCTTCGCCCAACCTTTTACACCCTAACCTTCTTGTCTGTGTGGATTATTTGCTGTGGATAAATATTACCAAGATATCCCCCAAAAGAGTACAAGGGGATGGGAATTATTTTCTCATTCTTGGAACTATTTGTGGAGTCACAAACACCCAACAAAGGATTTAACAGCGCAGATTCACAGCAAATGGCGTTCGGAACAGGTGAACCTGGACCCTCAATAAATGTTTGTTTGTTTGTTTTTTTGGGTCACACCCGGCAGTGCTCAGGGGTTACTCCTGGCTCCATGCTCAGAAATTGCTCCTGGCAGGCACAGGGGACCATGTGGGGCACCGGGATTCGAACCGATGACCTTTTGCATGAAAGGCAAACGCCTTACCTCCATGCTATCTCCCTGGCCCCTCAATAAATGTAAGTGAAACGCTTTATTGGAAGTTGCCTCTGGAGATCCTTGGATGGTTTCTATGGTCAGCCACATTGATTGTGCCACCTTGTTACAAAATTTTTTGCTGCTCCATTTGTCAAGTGGATTATTCTATATTATTTAAAACTAATTGGCTTGACGATATAAAAATTCATTGCTATTGGATGGCTGTGACCTATAGTTCAAACGAAAATTTATACTTCGATATTTTCCTTGCCTGTTTTGTCTTCATCCGTCATAGTTTGTGGAATCTCTCTGTTGGCTAAAATTGTTATGGTGAGCATAGGTATTGGCTGGTGTTTAGGAAGCAGAAAGTGTGGAAGTAGTGAGGTTAAGAACAGTATGAATAATAAGGAAATCTATTCAATGAAAATCCAGGCCAATTTGAAGGATGATGAATTTAGCGCCACCATCAAAAATATAGGCATTTTTTCCAGCAAAAAATGTACTTGGAAATGTAATTTAGAAACTCAGGGGGCCCGGGAGATAGCATGGAGGTAAGGCGTTTGCCTTTCATGCATGGTCCCCCATGCCTTCCAGGAGCAATTTCTGAGCATGGAGCCAGGAGTAACCCCTGAGCACTGCCGGGTATGATCCCCCGCCCAAATAAAAAAGAAACTCAGGACCCAAATCAAAATATTAACACTGATGACCAACCCCCGGTGCTAAGTCCACCAGTGAGTCCTGATTCTATACACAGAATGGAATCACATAATAGTGCCGACTCAGACGATAACTCACACAGACAGTATATGTGTCAACCTTGAAATAGAAGACATGGAACGGTTTAAGAAAGCATGTAAGAACTTTGGGCCAACTTCTCCATACTATCTGGAGATTCTAAGAATTTGGTGTTGAAAAACACTTTGGACCCTGCTTGAATTTAAAAAATTAGCTGAAATATGCCTGCCATCTAAACAGTGAACCGCATGGGAGATGTTATATGCGGAGGGTGTGAAATCCAAATTATATAGCCCAGATGGAAAAACAACAACAACAACAACAAAACAAGTGGCATGGGTCAATCTCACGTATGAATTATTAATGGCAGAAAATCAATATGCAGATATTCAGGCACAAGCTGT